>JBBPDB010034557.1:0-11677 GCA_037974465.1 Brachypetersius altus | reverse complement strand
GAGATCTCAAACGTGCAGTTCATGCAAGACAGCCCAAGAATGTACAGGAACTGGAGACATTTTGCCAAGAAGAATGGACAGCTTTACCATCTGAGAAGATAAAGTGTCTCATCCACAACTGTCACAAAAGACTTCAAGCTGTCATTGATGCTAAGGGAGGCAATTCAAGGTATTAAGAACTAGGGTATGTAAACTTTTGATCAGGGTCATTTGGATATTTTCTGTTGTCATTATGATGTAAAAAAGGCTAACACAATTGTTGGATAATAAATGGCTTCACCCAACCACTAACCACGAGTGAAAGAAAGGTTATTGTGCTATCATTCATATTCTCTGGAAAATATTCACTGAAAAACATCACAAATTCTGCCAGGGTATGTAAACTTTTGAGCACAAATGTAACACATATCTCAAGCTGTCCTTCTAAATCTGATCTGTTTGCATTACATTACATGCGCAAAACTCCCCATAGCTGATTTATGATATACCCTCCAAACAAAATCCAAGTTTAAACTAATACATGGCTGTGGGCCTGGAGTGCCCTGCGTTCTGTCTGTGAATGTTAAAGGCCAGCCTTTATGTTTATTAGCAGGATACCCTTGATTTGCATAACAGACTTCAACAGATCCTTGTTTGGTTTAGTAGCAGGGCTGTCATGGAACCTCAAGGAGGCCTTTGTCTCCAGTAAAACTTGACATCAGATCAGTATTCATTCTCTGATAAATATACTGTTTTTGATTAATATTCTTTATTTTTTAAGTACATATTTTTGAAATGACTGTTTGGAATCTCTAATCGTGTATTTATGACAGTAAGGATCTATTATAATCACCTCTCAGAAGGTTCTGCAGAAGAACCGAGATAAAGACTGTGTCAACTTTGGCATAGTCTGTCCATTCACTCCCTGAACAGCCTGTACTAAGTTCTGTGGATGCAGTGGGAAAGTAATCATATGTATTTAGAAAGTGATTAAGCACATGCTAGCAGGATTTGCTTCATTTAAAAAGCCTACAGCAGAAAGCTGAATATGAGGACACAAGCTTTGGTCTCCCATCAGGACAGCAAATGCCTCTGATTCTTTCAGTGCGAGAGAAAACCCAGCCTGCTCTCCACTGACGCTCTGTTTATTGTGTTGCCATAGAGGCGAGTGGGAGGTCGTGTGGCTGTTTATAGATGGGTTAAAAGAGGGGACCAGGAGCCACTTCTGCACCCAACCATTACTAGCCAGTAGAAGTACAGGAGCTCAACAAGTTAATGGTACCTCTAACTACACACTTAGAGGTCTAGAGTGATATAAACTTAATAACAACCCCTCAAACTCTTTACAAAATTATACATTTTTAAAAGTATTGACACAATGTAGTCTACCATGTTCTGTTAGAAGGTTGCATCTTTAGTTTTACACCGAGGTTACAAATCTAATAGAAAATAATACCCCACCAGTATGGACACAATGCAAGACTGTTTAAGCTATGTAGTCATAGTCATACAGTGTCAGTGTCAAAAAACACAAAGTCAGCATGCTGCTTACTGGTTGGCTGTATGCTTTCATTACTTGTTGGCTACATTAGCTTTGTAGTTCCAAGCAAAATTAAGAAAGCAAATCTCAGATTCCATGTCTTAGTTGAGTGGTTATGCCTGATGTTGCCAAAGTATTGCTTTAATTGATTCAAAGTAGAGCAGATCAGTATTGTACTGTATTCTACAATTACTAACATATCAGTAGTGCTTTTCCCATAGTGTACTTGTTTAAAATATATGAACAGAAATTTAAAATGAGCCTGTAAAATATATATATACATTACAGTATACTTATATTAAGATAATTTTTGTATTGTGTAGTTATTTTGCACTGTCCACTTTGCTGGTGTAATAATGCAAATAAATGCAAATAAAAGGTTATTTTATCCTAATTGTGAATTGTGTGAATGATTACCCAAACTACAATTTGACAAACCCTAAAGCTGCATCACAGTGACAGCAAAGTGTGTGTGAATTGTTAGCATGAACCTAAGCAATAATGGCAGACGTCCCATTGCGAAAATATTAGATCAGACTCTATTTCTTTATTAATGTTCCACAGAAAGAAAAGAGAATGAAATACAAAAATAAACATTAGCCTTAATGTTAAATAAATTGCTTTTACTGCTCCTAAGAGATATTTTCCTTGTAGGAGTCCATGTGCCGTACACAAAGGGGAAGACGCTGGAGAGTCATGTATAGTGGAGAGTACAGTGTAACCTCAGTGTCTACAGGGTCAAAAATATGTTCGTTATTAATGAATTGTGGCACTATCCATCCACCACCACGGATTCCAAATCAGCTATCTTTAGCCAAACCTGATCAAATAATCATATGCAAAACTACATCATGGATCCATTCTTAGATATACAGTCCAACATAATAACTAAAGTTACGTGTAGGCGCTGGGACAGAAAAGTCCCATTTGTTTCGTTTCTTCGTCAGACTTGATTTGTATGTTTACGTAACACATGCAATCATTTGGAGGACAGCAATTCAAATCACAGAAAGTGTTTCATTTCACTGTCTAGATGTAATGTTGGTGTAACTGCATGGTAATATCTCCCATGCAACTATTAAAGACATTTCCCCTTTGTTTTCTCAAACAGCTGGAGTTAAGCATCAGATTACACAGTACACTGAATTACATAAAGGATATTTGGTTAGAATTCTACACCAGGTGTGCCCCCTAACTGCAAGTTACCCCTCTTGCATGACCTGGTGCCTTGTGATGGAAGACTAGGGGCCTAATTTCGCTAAGCAAACACAGCTCTCAAATAACCAAGATAACAAACATAAACCACTGTGGTAGACCTGGATGGCTGCTTCATCTTCACAGTAGAGCATCGTTATCTTCTTATGGCAGTGGTCACTGAACATGACTCTTGGACATGAATGAACGAGTATCACTTTGCACTGATTTTCATTATAATTTCTGAAGTAATGGGCAAATGTAACAGAAGTTACTGACACTTTGAAAACAATCTGACACTACAGAAGTATCTATAATGCATGTACTAGTAACATTCATCATATTATTGCAGAAGACTTTTGCTGATCTGAAACCAATCTATTCCACTTATTTACTCCTAGCAATTACTGTATATTTGAAATTGTACACGTGATAATGCACATTTAGGACAAGGTTTAATACCCAATGAGTCCCGGACAGAAAATACAATATAGAAAACAAAAGTGAACAGAATATATTACGTATATAATCTTGAAAGAAAATAAAACTTCTGACCAATCTAAAACAGATGTGTTCACTGAAAAGAAATCCATACATATGTGAGGGGCCATATCACAAGATACATGACGATGTTGACTTACACTGCTTTTGTTGATAAGAGTGCATGGTGTGCAAAATCATTTGGCATAAACTATTAGTCTTAGGCAGTAGACATTATTGTGTTTGAATGAATTCACAACCATATACATTATAACCCAGATACTGTCCAGAATGAACAAAAAGGAGTATTGCATTGTATAAAATATCACTTCTTTTGACTTAAAAATACCATAAACAATTTCTTCTGTAAAATCCTTTAGATACTTTTAGGAATGTCTGTACGGACAGAAAACAGAACCGTAGAAAATGGAGACTTTTATTCTGAATCTGATGGTGTGAGGAACTTGCATGCTGCCAGAACCTGAACCATCCTGCTCAGCATGACATTGCAATACTGTAAAATCTAGACCTAGATTAGATTAGACATCAGTTCCAGGTTAGTAGGGGCATTTCCATTTTCCAAAAATAAGAAAAGCATTTCTAATCTACTGTATCTCACCCTTCCAATGTACCCCAAACAAGAAAAAAATATATATGCCTCTCAATAAATAAAAGATAAATAGGGCACTTGATTACTTCTTCACTTTCAAATTCATCAGCATTTTGTTTTTCACTAAAAGGCAGACATGTAGGTTTCATTCAGTGGTGATTAATGTTAAAAATGTAGGCAACCAAGAAAAAAAAGCCATCTTTTGAAGTCTATGCTGCAATCCCATGTTTAAGTCATGGCTTCAGAATCGGGTTCTTCAACGATCCAATGTGCTTGGTGTACGAATCCGCTCCAAGGCCAGTGAGTCTAGTTTCCATGTGCCATGCAGTGTTGTACATAAATGATGTCATCCATATATTCTCTGTGGTTTTAGGGTCGGCAGAGATGTGTAGTGGATACACAGAGTGCTGCCCCGTCTTATATTCGCTTCACATAGTTTCCGGGGAACGTTCCAAAAAACTTGCTCCGTCTGGACGTTCCTGAAGACACACAAATGAATCAAAGTAACACAGGTCAAAGAGCTGAAAACAGGGCTTACACTATATTTTATTCAGTTCTTACTCTTTTTTTACAATTGTTTTTATAAAAAAATTATATTTCAGCCTATTTACAGCAGTTTATCTTGGATATTTGCCTGTGCTGTTTTATTTAAATTGGTTGGGTCTTGCATTATCATTCATTATAAATTATTGTCTCTATAAGGGAAGCATAACACTTAAGACAGTTCATTCTGGTAACCTCATGTAGATCATACACGCAAATGCCATGACTTCAGGTCGCACGTCTGGCTGGAACCTTGTGTTGATCGATGTACACTTACAAATTTCACACATTTAAATAATGACATGCCAGTTTTTTGTTTGCTAAATTGAAGAATAAATTCATATATACATGTTTTATAGATGATCCACTAGTCCTGGAGCACCCTGATCTACATGTTGGTGTTTTCCTGCTGTAACGCCTGATGCTACTAACCAGCTACTCAACATCCTTGTTCTGACAAATGAGTATAAAGTACATTGAATTTGCAGGACAGACACTTCAGGGCCTGAACAGAAAACCGCTCAAGCCAAACACTGTAATCAAACAGTGCCCTCTAGTGGTGAACAGAGGAGCTCAGACTAACCTACGAACCACCCATCGTCACATTTTTCCATCACATCCACAATGTCTCCTTCCTTTAGTTCCAGCTCATCTTCATTCCGTGGTACATAGTTATACACAGCCTGAAACCTGGGAGACCATACAAATGTTTTATTCAGTTTATGTCATAAAACCGTAAAGCAACAGTGACAAAAATGACTAATTATTTATGAGCATGATGTAGGGACATGACAGTTATCGGTTTTAATACCAGATCACAGTATGAAACCCACACAGCTACAGTGGATAATCTGCTCTGTCCTCCCTGTAAAGTTCCACTTACAAAATCCTTAAACTGGAATTTTAACAACTTTTGAATATGGATGTGTTCAGTTGATTTTTTAAAGATAGTAAGTAACAAGAAGTCTATGCATATAACATCTGTTGCATAATAATTTTAGTGTACATTAGTGCTTTTTTCAGGACAGTTTATGCTGCAAAAACTAAAATAAGTTAATAAAACTGTCTTCTAACTGATGCACAGATAGAAAATAAAAAGGCACTCACGGTTCACCAGTTTGCAGAGGATCTTGCACATATGCTGGGCGCTGAGACTGAAACAAAACACACAAACAGACAGGCCTGATATAAACACTTCAGCCACTTACTCCTCTAAACTTTAATTCCAGCTCATATTGTGAGTATCCAGTCAAGCACTGAGCTAGTGCCGGTGCAGCGCCGTAGGTCAGGCCAGGATAAAATGTGTACCTGAATTAGCTAAATGATCAAGTCTCTTTTATATTTAGAATCAATACGTTTGGAGCAAAACAAGATGGCTTTGGATCAGATACACATGGAATCGAGGATCAACCAAGGGCCAAGAGCTGTTTCGAAGCCTTTAACCAGACGTTTTTAAGACACTCATTTGTTTTGTCTAGTAATCTCTTCTGTATAGTCTGATTGAAGGACTTGGAAGCAGCGGAACAATGGCAGATATCCCAAAAAGGATGACTGTACTCCCCTTGTCTGGAGGGACTTGGGGAGAAAAGGCCACGTGTCTAGCTCTGTGGAGTACACCTTGTTTTAGCTGTGTGCACAGGAAAGATCATTGGACATTCCTAGAAGCATATCCAGACAGCCCAACCACTCTAAACGGGTGCACTTTGGTGCAGCACACTACATAGCAAAAAAAACAACCCTTTTGCACAATACAACTACTCAGCTAGGAGTGTAACACACTGTAATCTGTAATGCACAGAGACATCCAGGTCACAGAGAGCTGTTTCAGATTCAAAATGCCATCCAGACCAATTCTCATGCAAAGAAGTCCAAATACACACACACACATGGCCAACATGCACAGTGAACATGGTCTGAATGGATAAAACAGTTGGATTCTTAATCGCTTACAATGAAATTCTTTGCAACCTCAAAATGCATGAATGCACACAGAAAGACAAGTATCCCTCTGTCCCAGTAACACAAATAACATTATGGACTGGTCATGAAATATGATGAATTGTAAGGTAACAGAAGGTCAACTGAGTCTACACCTTTTTCATGCTTGATGGCAAAACCTAGTAAAGATTGCCAAGAAGACTTCCTGTTGAGGTTAATTTCATGAATACAAATAGCATTAGTTTTACAGCTAACATGCCTGCCTCTTGTCTGACATGACAAATACAAGCATAGATTTGAGCACTGACTTCAGCAGGATTCAAAACAAACAAACAAAAAAAAAACCCCTCCCCATTTGCTTGAGTTCCATATGCTAATGCCACACACGGCGCACAAGTTCTCATACCCTATGAGACGGCGAATAGTTTTGCCCTCTAACAGGCGATCCGCAGGACCTCCTAGACATCACAGGGCTACGAGGGGGCTTACCAACAACCACAACATCACGCCTTAACACAGACTGCAAGATCAAAACCAGGAGAGGTGTCCATCAGAATTATAATCAGAATCACACACCGACACACATATACATCCACACATATAGGAAGAAACACACAAATGCTCATGCATATTGTAGGGTCAATGGCTAAATAAATGTAAAAGAATACAATATCAGTATCATAGCGAAGTTAACTTGAATTAAAAAGGAACGATACAATCCCTGAAGATTTACATGCAAAGACAAAATACTTCTTATCCATTTATTCGAGTGCCCAGCTGCCCTCGTCCATTCCTCATTATAGATAACTACCTATCTGCTTCCAAGCCAGTGAACACCACTAAAAGGGTCATGCTTAAAACAACAATACTAAAGCAGGCTGAGCTAAGACTGAAATATCTTTTCAGACAGTATTCTAGCCTTCACTAATGCACACAGTGTCAGAGGATTAGAGGTTTGAGAAAGGCAGACACCATCCATTTAGTGGCTGTCGAAAACTGTCTCTTTACCTTGGTTTTGAGGGAACGGAGCTGTTTTGAGGAAGGAGGAGGGGAGTGGGACACGATGGGGAGGGAGGGGGTGGTGCGAGGGGAGGGAGGGGAGGAAGGTGAGAATTTAGGCAAGGTGGGAGGTGACGTGGAAGTCAGAGGTGTCTGGGTAAGAGGGGAAGAGGCACCATGGGTAACTTCAGCCTGCGAGGGAAAAGGGTGCAACACTTACTCTACCATGTAAAAAATCAAACACTTGTTTTAGCTGAAATGATAACTACACGTTCCATGTCTGCTAGTGGGGAAATTTGACAGCAGCAGGGCTAACATTGTGAAGATTGAAAAACCCAGGGCAAAGCACCCTGGGATTTTAGTGTATTTTTAATACCTGTTTGCACTCAGTGGCAACAGACTGTCAAACATATTAGAATGGGACGGGCATTCAGAGGTCATTAAAGTTTAACATTTTCAAAAGCAATTGATAGTTAGATGCTTCATGCTTAATAAGTAACACATATTTATTAATAAACATGACATTACATTACATGACATTACTTCCATAAGGATTTACAAAATCCAGCTATGAATTTCAATATGGTAACTAAGTATGTTAGACTAAATATGTATAGCTAGATCAAGCTAACTTCTAGATGTGACTAAGGTGTGATTAAGCTATGTGAGGTGCCACACAATAATCCGGAATTTCAGATTATTGCATTAACGTACAATTTAAGACGATAATACTCTACAGAATACTTATATTCTGTAGACCAGTGGTCCCCAACCTTTATTTCGCCACGGAACGGTTTAATATCAGAAACTATGTTCACGGCCCGGTCTTTAAGGTGTGGCAGATAAATATACGTATTTATACAAATAAATGATACGCATAAAAATGAGGATATTTTAAAAATATAATAATGGGGTATCTTTAAAATATAATAATAAGCGTAAATCCAATGTGTACTCGCAGCTTTTTTTTGTGCAGCCCACGGACTGGTACCACATGACCCACGGCCCGGCGGTTGGGGACCACTGCTGTAGAGTACTGTGTACTTTGTAAAAGTATTGAACACACCGTCTGAACTGAGACAAAGGGACAGCCTCAACACACCCTATAGACATTCACATTTCAAAGCCTTTGTTTACTGCTCTAATCGGTACATAGATCAGCTTCAAATGGGTTAATCACGACCATTTCCTGCTATGGTTAGTGTAGTCACGCAAGTCAAGCCACGTAACCAATGCAACCAAACACTACCTCAAGTTCTGACATCTCATTATGGACTCGAAAAACTGGGGTGAAGGTGTTTGGTAGCTGGGACTCAGAGTAACCTCTGCTGGCTTCACTTGCCTCCTCCTCTATGAACAGTATTGGTAGCTCCTCTGTCACAATAGTTGGTGGGGGCCTATAAAAACCCACCTCTTCCACAGTGGGGCTCTTTGATTGACTGGCCTGAATGATGGACACAAGCTCTTCACACACATCATCCTCTGCATCTCTGGAGGACAGAGTGTACTTATTAGGTAAGGGGTGTTCGTGGGGCTCATACACGATCAGGTCAACCGGACTGCAGGTTTTGGGAGAGTCCGACTTGTCGGAGCCATGGCTGTCTTTGGTATCTGAGAAAAGTGGCTCTTTTTCAAATGGGCCTATATGTTTTCGGACTACAGGCACCTCTATGACGCTGTCAGGCCTGGGGCTGGAGCTGAAGGTAGGGGAGATGGGAGAAGGGGTGAAGGAGGCAGAAGAGCGGTAAGGCTGAGGGGATGGACTGGGGTCCGGGGACATGTAGGACTTTGGGGAGCTGATGGGGATGAAGTGACCCTCTTTGAGCGCAGGGGTGAGGGTGCGGGGTGTGAGGGCTGGCGAATGGCCCGAGACCATTAGGTCCAGCCTCTCGTCATCGTGCTGAAAGCCAGAGGGTAAGGGTGGAGGAGTGGGGGCAGGTGTGGCAGAGGGAGAGAGGCCCAGAGTCAGGGAGAGCCACTCGCCAGTCACTGCCTGCAGGTTAGCTGCTCTTTGGATGCTGGGGGAGAACGAGGGTTGCTGGCAGGGAGTGGCAGAGAGGGAGCAGCGAGTGGGGTGTGAAGATGAATGCTTAGGACAGAGGAAGAGAGAGAGAAAAAGGCAAAGAGGAAAGTAAAGGTACATATTTGTAAAAAGAAGCAGGCAAAAAAGAAGACGAGGGAACCAAAAGATTAAGGAGTTTACAGGCGACAATTAGCATTATTTTTGGATTTTAATACTTTTATGGACTCTTAAACACCACCATATAAACTGGTCCTGTGATGACTGTAGTGTATTGTCACTGTTCAAAGGAAACTCTGTATCTGCATATTTTTTTTTTTAAAGGACTAAATGAGCTTAAATGACTAAATCTACTGTAAATCAAGTTGTAGAGGAATTGTTTATTCAAGTGCTTTCAGTAAGAAACCTCAATAGTAATGAATAACTGAATGGCCTTTAAAAACCTTAGCAAAGCAGCAGTTACTAATAAGGGCATCCTTATTAATAACTTCTGCTAATGGGAGCTACTACCAGTATAAAGCGGGAGTCTACAACAGCGATACTCTTATGACTCACAATCTGTGTACAATCAACCCATTGAACTGCAATTAACATCCGTTATATGTCTAAAATTATTCACTGTGGTACAGAAAATAGTCACAAGGTGGTGCATTGTGTCCTCACTGATCAAATTTATCCCAGGCATTAAACATAAACACTTAATTACACTGTTAAGTAATTACACTAATTACATATATTACTGACCAAAAATAATTTCTACTTATAATGAATACGCCTGACAAGAGATTATAATGAATATACAATAAAAAAACACACTACATGCAATTCATTTAAATACCTTAAATAAAAATAATTCCCAAATGTAGATGTACACATTTTCACACCAAAGCTGTGTTGCTATTAACTATACATTTACTACAGCAGAAACAGGTGCAATACTGTTAATGTATTTTTACTAGTATTATCTTATCCTGAAGTTCATCATCTCACTTCCATTACCTCCTATACCACTGAAAGAAGGACAAAAGAACTCAACCAACATACAGCAGCGATTCATGTATGTTTGTTTTCAACCTGTAATTAGAATGAGCTGGCAGGGCAATTAACCTCGTCTAAGCAAAATCTCAAGTCATGTGAGCAGAGGATCAAGCCCTTAGCGCTCTGTGCTTTGGATGGAATTACAATTCTAGGGCACTTAATCTGAACTAACACAGAGCTAAGGCCACGCTAATCTAGAGATGACAGGGTTGCCCTGAGGTGTCTGGTTCTCAGCCAAAGAGGTCCATTAACTCCAATGTATATATATATATATATATATATATATATATATATAAATCTTATGTATATATATGTTACTGTTATCCTCTTTGGAAGGCACTGTAACTGTCCTCCGCTTCAACACCCTTCATGCATGATATGAGCAAGAGATATTATTTCCACAGGTTTGAGACCTGACAATAATATCAAAAAATACTAATTATATACTAATTATATAGTGCAAAGCCAAACTGTGTGTACAAATACACATTTACATTATGAATCATGATATTATACAGATGCCACACTGTCACTCTGGCAACAGACTTTTAACTTTCTATATGCCTGTGCAGGAACCCCTGGTGTGAAAAGCTTGTGAATGACATGTTGGGGAATGAGATTGCTGGTACAGGTTTACCCGGCCATGCACTCGGTCACCGGAGAAGCTTCGTGGTAGAGAGCCACCTACAGATCCTTTCTTGATGACCTCTACATAAGACACTGGAAAGATGCCTCGTTTATTTGTTTCTGGAATCCTGCCCTCAAACCAGTTCTGGTCCACCTGTCGCAGCAGTACAACACGCTCCCCCTGGAAGACATCAATACAGAAGTGTAAAAATGACCTCACGCTTATTCAGAACAAGACTTCATTGGTCAAATTCAGGATTATTTAAAAAAAAAAATACACTGAATGTGACTAGAACTACTACTTACATGTTTATTTGCATGTACTCTTTGGAAGCTTTTTTGGATTTCTGTGTTCGATAGTAGCCTATTTTTTACATGTTATTTTATTTAATCTGATTCTGATTAAATCACAGTGCATCTATACATTTATACACCTCTACAGATTATGATAAATAAACATGTCACACACTGGCTCCAAGTAACAAGCCAGCTCAGATCCATAACTTAAAAATTTCATGATAAAATTTGAATAGCTGGTATCATCGTAAAATATTAGTTTTTGATATAAAAGCAGTGTTTATATTATGGGGTATATACAGATATACAGGGTGGGCCATTTATATGGATACACCTGTGTGAAGAGTGGGAGAAGAGGGTTGCATTGACAATCCAACACAATGGGCAGCACATTGAACACATTTTATAAGTG
>JBBPDB010034520.1:0-11679 GCA_037974465.1 Brachypetersius altus | reverse complement strand
TTTCTACACAACTTAAAACTATCAGAGGTCAGGCCAGGGGGTGTTACATGAGATCTTGGTGGGAAGGGCGGCCTCCCGTCGGGGGGTGAACAGCTGTGTCGCTGCGGTGGGATCCGCCCGCCTGGGGGACGGGCCTCGGGGTCTTGGATCTTTTCAGTGCATGGATGGCCCTCAACCGGTCGCAGATGGTCTAGGGGTTCCATACCCATTCCCTACACGTGTACCATATAGTGGGTGTAAATAGGTCAAATAGGTCAAAATAGGTGAAATTGAGACTATGTAGTTTCCCATCAGCAAACCATCAATCCCAGGCAAATGTTGATTAATACTGTCATCATGAAAAGACATGAGAAAGCATTTACGTGGATGGTTAGCAGCAATCTTACCTGCAGTCTACAACTTCCCAAGCCACAGTAAGATGGATCTAGATCAGGGGTGTCGAACTCCAGTCCTGGGGGGCCATGGTCCAGCACGTTTTGGTGATTTCCCTGCACCTGGTTTACCTTGCCAGTTAATTGTCAGGTTTAGTGAATGTGTTTGAGGAGGAGAACCAGCAAACTGTGCTCCAGGACCGGAGTATGACACCCCTGATCTAGATTTTCTTGTTCGCTTTTTTGACGTGATAATGGATAAATGGAGTATATACGTATAATATGCAATTGGTGGAAGCGTAGTCAGTACCTGCTGAGGGCCCGTGCTGCAGACTGGGCTTTAGGCAGACCCTGAGTGTGTTCTGTATGCAGCACCTGTCTGTGCAGATTACTGAGTTCCACTTCATCATAGTCCAGCAGCCCCAAACGTCCTAAAAAAACAATCAACCTTTTTGAATTCAGAGTGCATTGAGGGTGAGCCCTATTTATAATGTGGCTGAGTATTTATTATTATTTGAAACATAAAAAAAAACAAAATATGCAGAAAAAAACTATTTATAATGGTAAAAGCATCACTGTCACAAGTCCAGCGATTACATATTCTGTTAGATGGCTTGATTTGTCTAAGAGCTGGTTATAAAATCTCAAGCTTAACCCACCCTGACATGGCTAGGTATGCAACATAAGTAGCTATTTAATCTAGCCTGGTAAAAAGTGATTTACCATACCAAGACCAGCGCTGGTTAAGCAACAAATACTGCTTTGTAAAACAATCCTCAGGTCACTGTCCTTGAATATTTAATATGTGGAAATTAATAATATAAGTGTCATGTTATACAGATGCAAACTATGCTCTTAATTTTCTGTTTGCATGACAACAACACAGGGTCAGAAATGTGCAGTTCACTGTGCTTTCAGTACGACATCTACCATAGTCAGTACTGTATTACTGTTCCTTATACTGGGTCAATTTATGTGGAGCTGTAGTAACATAATGTATCCTTATTTATTCTTTTACTGCATATACTGCATCCCGATGCTGTTACACACAAACTTAATTTCAGAAAACAGTGGTCCATGTTTGCTGAATGATATCAATTACTCTTAGCCATGACACACATACAGCTTCACCAGAATACTGCCTGCATCCTACCTATTCCTGCGGCAGCGAGGTACTGGGCAAGAGGGCAGCCTAAACCTCCACATCCCACAATCAGAACTGACGTTTTCGAAAGACTCATCTGACCTGCAAAGACAGGAGACACATTGTGTGGCCTGGTGTGCTCAACCACATGCAAAACCTGATTCAGATCATGTTTATCACATTATTACCTTTAACACCAATTTCTGGTAGCAGAAGCTGCCTGCTGTATCTCATAATGTCAAGATTGGTTAAAGATGTGCTTGTCAGAGGGGTCAGAACAGACACTTTGGTTTGCAAATCTGCAATTAAGGAGTTCTCCTGCTGACACACAAAGAGAAGCAGTTTCTCAGATTAGGATAATGTGTCTTGCAAAGGCAACTGTGTTGTGCGGTGGTACTGATCAAAAGATAGGAAGCAGAGCTGAAGGTGGCACAGATGAAAATGTTGAGACTTGCAATGGGAGTGAAGAGAATAGACAGGATCGCGAATTATTAGAGTTTATTAGAGTTATATTTCTTCTGAAGGAAAAGTCAAGAGAGGCGAGATTGTGTTGGTCTGAGTATGTTGAGAGAGGGATGCTGAGGACAGAGCTGCAAGGAAGAGGAGAAGAGAAAGGTCTAGTGGGAGGTTTATGGATATGGTGAAGGAGGACATACAGGCAGTTGGTGTGTGAGAGAAAGATGCAGAGGATAGAAGGAAAAGGAGACGGTCAATCCACTGTGGAGACCCTAATCGGAAGCATCATAAAGTAGGAAAAGTCTTACAGAAGCAAAACACACACACACACACACGACTGTAGGACTGCTGCAGTGTGTTTGGCTGAACACATGAATACTGTTCAGACCTTTGGGATTTGCTCGAGTTTCTTTCTCAAAACAGCAATTTCCACGTCCTTTTCCAAGAGCTGTCTCTTCAGGCTTAGGATGTCGTCGTCCATAATGAATATTAAACGTTTAAACGAATAAGAACCCCTTTAAATACTCATTAATATAACAACGTGCATCCACGCTCCACACCAGTCAGACTGTTCCTGTTTTGCAGACATCATCGAACACGTGTTGGAGAGTCAAGGAATCACGTGTTCTCACCGACCAATCAAAAAACAGATCATAAAAGAAACGTAATAATCAATTATTCTTCAAAGTAATTATCTTTTCTAAGTATCTAATGATGAAACATTTTAAGAAGAGCTTCATCCAATTATCTTGTTATTTTATACAATAAATTATTGGATTTTTCTCCAAGTACAACACCTCTGAAAATGTTATGGGGAAACCTAATTTGGTTTCCTTTTTTTTTTCTTTGTATTCCATTTTTTGCGAAATGTACTTTTATATATACTCTGTGAATTAATTGTGAGAGTTTTAAACTGAATAGGTTAATGATTTTTTCTATTTTAGGGTAAACAGCATGCAAAACAGTCTTTAGAAGCAATCAAACATAAACAAGTCAGTCTGTTACTAATTTGCCTGGAAAATAAGGCTGTGGTTCTTTAAATATTGTATTCTTAAATGTAACACACTTGGGACTACTCTGTTAAAATGTCTCAGCGCGTGTCTAAAGATTACTGTGTAAATCAAATGAGAGCATCTAAAGTATTGGAGAAACAGAACTAAAGACCTCGTGGTGGTCTTAGTAGGCTCTGCTGAGAGAGTGTGACCCCAGGCTTGAGCTGGGGGGTGTACGGGTCCTCCCTCAAGTCCCTCACATGATCCGGATCCGAGCAGGAGGAGATAGGAGCAGGACGCGCCGTGCGTAAAAACAGCCCTTTGGAGACCCGAGCGCCTCGATACAATCCTGTCATGTGCCTCTTAACTTTACTCGGGGTCTTTCTGACCTTTCTGGACCCCCTCAGTGCCCAGACACCGTGGACCCAGCAAAAGGTACCTATGTTTGTCTTTCACCTCCTGTCCGCGTGCTTCACCAACTCAGCCGCTCGTGAACACGCTCTCTTCATTTTTCGCATTTATTTTTCTCACGTAAGGAGAGTAAATCAGATTGTCAGCGACTGTGATCTGTCTATTGGGGGTGTTAGATTGTGATTGATGATTGATTAGTTATTCCTAAAATTGCAAGTTATCAGACGGATTTTGTTCCATGAGCTACCAATTTTCTTGCATAAGGTGTTTTTAGTCCTTGTAAACTGTCGTTGTGTTTGTATCAACGTTTGTTTCCACGTTTCCAGTTCAGCCTATTGATGGCGTTTGTGTTAACAGAACAGGTTTTATTTATGTGATTGTTATAGAGATTATAGAGACTATATTAGTATAGAGTTTGGCATGTGTGCTGTCACCTTGGCTATAACATGTATCATTGGATTTCTTTTTCCATGGCTCCTATGTCAAAGCCATTTGAGAGAATAAACGTGTGTGGTCAGATTGTGTCTTGGACATCTTCACCCCCAGAGACTAGCCCACTCTGTTGTCTCTCTCTCTATCTCTCTCTCTCTCTCTCTCTCTCTCTCTCTCTCTCTCTTTCTTCTCTGTCCTTGTTGCTATGGTAGCACACTCTTCTTCATCGATCTCCCAATGGAGATCTTGGTATTTATAGATTTGGAGCACAGTCCCATTCACTTCTTCTCAAATTCCCAAGAGAGGTAACCAGAATGGTGGCCTTTAAGTTGTAATGTAATTCGTGACTCACTGTTCTTTCAGTAAAGGTAAAATGGCTCGTGTTTGGATGAAATAAGGCTTGCTCAGGAGCTCTGTCGTCGCTGTCGTTTCTGTACATGGAAATCGAGAAATCCTTGTACTGTGAACCCAGTGTTGTGTCATTAAACTGGTTGGCTCAGACATAGACATGCCTTTTTTTGTTCAATTACACAGGTCAACAGGTCAAAATCATCAGAGATTAGTTTATGTGGGTTTTGTAGTGTTTTTCATGCTGTGTTTCACGTACAGGGTTGACGTACAGTTTTTGTGATGAAGCTAGTTCTATACTGCATGATAGTTGGTATAATGATCATATAATAATCATATACTAAGCGTTTTTGAAGAAACAGTGGTAGCTGACTGACACTGATCATTATATCAGTGCCACAGTGTGCGCCTGTCTGACTTCCTACTGAATATATTGAAACAGTTACTTGATTGGTTCTGCGGTTTAATAAAAAACACATGCAAGTCTATTGTAAATAATTCAAAGAGTTGCTGTGACTGCAAAAGACTGAGAGCAGATCTGAAATCAGCATGAAAAACTGGTTTAGAAAAAGTGTGTTTCTGATGATTAAAAGGTTTATATCTGTGGGATTTTAAATGTAAAAAAGAATCCAGATTTATTTGCACATGACCATTTCAAACATGTCTTTATCCCTCAATTTTAAACAAGCTGTTTCTGCTACGGTGCCTTTAAAGCATGTGGAAATGGATGCTCTGTGTTGTGACGTTCAAAAGCTATCCAGACTGAACCACTTTATAACTACAACATGAATGGGAGAGCTGACATACTGCTGAATGGGTAGATGATATGTAAATGTGTTTGTATTTTTTCATTCTCTTTTAACATCACAAAAATAATTAATTAAAAAGGGGTCTTGTTATAGTGCAATGTATAGACTCTATGGAGTGTGGAATGATACTTGGGTTTCCAGAGAATTAAGAGAATTCTTCTTTCTACGATTCAGGCCCTTTAAATAGGATCCTTTTTTACTGTTCATGCATGCTTGATGTGCTTGGGGTTAGTGAATGAGAGAAAAGCAAAATAATGAACTTTGAGACCAAACGAGTGACGTTAGAGACGATCAATATCTTTTACAGTGTAATGTCTGGCAACTGGGTATATCTCTACAGAGCCTTCAGAAGATAACTAATGTTTAATCTAGAAATACACATTATATTTCATTTAGATTGTTTTTCTCAGCTTAAAGTGACACCTGATCACGGCATGTTTGGAGGCTATTCTTCCTGGCAGAATGTGGGCTTTCTTCTGCGAAGAACTTCCAGCTGCAGCTCCCCTGTACTTAATGCTGCTGAAATTTCTGTTGCCTTGTGTGGTCACGCTGGGCCGCATAATTACTCACCAGCCATATGCAATGTATAATTTTCCCTACAAACAAGAAGGAACATGCGCGCTCTCTCACTGCAGTTAAGTATCACCACCATATGTCCCATCAGACAATTTGCTATTCAGTGATTTGTATTTACAACTAAAGAAGAAAGTGGGAAGTGTTACAGGAAATATGTATCTGTCTAAATATAACAGCAAAAAAGGAAGATTTATAATAAGGATTTAAATAGGGCTGAAAGATTAAACATTTTTTAATGGAAACTGAAAATTATTGGGCAATTCTCAAGCAAAAAGTATTAACACTCTTGTTAGTTTGAAGTGGAGATAGTTAACAACATAACACTTGTGAGTTGCCAATAGATGAGTCCAGTCTAAAGCTCCACTCCACTCCACTCCGAGCCGGTCAGCCCTTTAACACTCACCACGCAAAGGGAAGTTACACAAGAGCTTCGCCTCCCTCTCATGTCAAAGCAGGTGTTCATGTTTTGATGACAGGAAGAAGTGTCATCAAAACATTTTCAGTCAGAACTGCCCCCACTAATAACATCACTGCCCTATAAAATCATGTATTTCCACAACCATAACTTTACAGGAAGGGTAACAATGTTTTTCACCTATAATGTAAGGTAAAGTCATTTTGGAGGAAAATTTTTGGTTTATTATTTATGAAAGTTTCACACAATAATAGGCAAGCTGTTACTAAAACAATAAGCAACTATATGATTTTCTTTGGACAATGGCAGTATACAGTATACAACACAGCTAACTGGCAGGGTGACACAGTCTCAAGCAAGAAAAAGGATATTTTGGATTTACCTTTACAGAAAAACGACCACAATTTAAATCACAGTCATAATATTAATCAGAAAAAGAACATTCCACATTTTCCCCAGATCTTTCAGCCATAGTTTCAGTCGAGTCAAATCACTGTGAGTTGGTTCATTGGAGTAAAGGATGGCTAGTGAGACAGTATAATGTAGTATAATAATTCCAAAATATTTATTTACTCAATTTTCTTTTAATACTTTCCCTTTGTGATCATTTTACTGCTTCACTATTTCACAAGAAGGTTTGTGCTGCATTCTTTGAAGGTGTTTTTTTGTGAAGCCATGACTGAGGAGAGTAAATGAGCATCTATATATAAGCAGAAATCAGTCTTAGGAAGTTTTATTTGAAATCAGTGCTAAATCAATGCTTGATGAAGTGCTTCAGCTCTTCTCCAAAGCTGACATGGAATCAATTCCCAGGCAACAGTTTCAGTCGAGCTTGTTCTGTCACCAAACTGGAATTACCCCTCACTTTATAACGTATGAGACACATAACCACACAGATGTGGGAGGGGTGTTGGCCGTGTCCACTTATAACGAAGGAATGTTTTTAGCACTAAACACGGAGAAAGCCTAGTTGGTGAAGTTTCCATTTTAAGGGACAAGTGTTATTTGAACGTTTTGCTGCTAAATGTGTAGAAAAAAATGTTGAAATACAAATATTTGCCTATACATTTAAAGCTTGAACTGAATGGGCTCTTTATTAGACACAGACTGGTTATTCATTCCCACATCAGAGACAATGCTATTTATGACTGATAACAGTATGCTGATGTATGACCAACCCTGAGAGAGGTTCGTTTATTTTTGGGATATTGTGTTCATTTCATATTCCATAGACTAATTTAGGTACATGACACATGATCATTTAGATATAACCCAAACCATAACCCTATGCATGACCTTAAACAAGCTGAAACTGTGCACAGCTTTGTAGAGTGTAAGGCATGTTACCGTCAGTCAGATGAGTACAGAAATGCTTAAAATGCACTACAAGGACAAAAGTGTCTTCAAGCGTCGCCTGAAGACCCACCTCTTCAAGGAGCACTTTGGCGACTAACTATGTCTCTTTCCTACTGCTTACTTATTTCAAAAAAAAATTACAAAAATTCCCTTGACTTCCCACTTCTCTATGACTCTTGCGTTGTTCTTCTCTAGGGCTTATGTATTGTTGGGTTAGGTGTTGACTAGTTATTATGTGATAGTTGACTGCAGTATCTTGGTTAAATAGTTGACATGGATTTAAGCTGTTTTTCAGGTAAGAAATAGTTGTGGACTTCTGAAGCACTGATGTACGTTGCTCTGGATAAGAGCGTCAGCTAAATGCCGCAAATGTAAATGTAAATGTAAGTGTTACACACTCCTGACCAACAGGAAGAAATGTCATCAAAACATTTTCAGTCATGAAAAGAGGAAGAAACACCCCCATCAACAGAACCGCCCCCATTAATATCGTCACTGCACTCTAAAATCCATGTATTTCCAAACAGTGTTTATTACTAATAGTGTAGGGTAAAGTTGTTTACAATACATTTTGGAGGAGATTTTTTTTGGTTTATTTCTTCGTTCATCGCTTTGTGCACTGGAGCACAGTCATGCTGGAACAGAAATGGTTCTTCTCCAAACTGTGTTCACAAAATGTCTTGATGTGCTGAAGCATTAAGATTAAGCCCTTCACTGGAAGTAAGGGGCCTAGCGCAAATCCTGGAAAATAGGTGTGTCCCAATACTTTTGTCCATGTAGTGTATGTAGACTCTAGAGTGGCACCTAAGAGGCAGCTGTGTGTTTATATGGCTGATCAATGCACAGTGAAGCCTAATCAATCAATCAAAGATGAGAGCTGGTAGTGCCTTTTTTTTATAAATTATTTTTTATATTATTTCCCATTATAATTTTTTATATATTAAATGAGGCATATAGTAAACAATATACTCAGAAGAGTATATAATGCCATTATTTTTTACAATAACCTTAAGGTATCATAAAGCTCTAAGTTCAAACAATAGTTACATCTGCTACATCTAAACAGATCTGCTACATCTTACCATGCTTACTACCCAAATAATTGGGAACAGAGCAGATGCAACAGGATGAACCAACCCAGGACCCAGACTATAGCTTAATTATTTTTTCTCTCTCTGTCTCTTAGCTGTACCACAAAGCGGGCACTCTGAGTTCCAGTTATCTGAACAGTGTTTTGGCCCACACAAACATTGACCACATGTGGGAGAAGACCCTGAAACCCATGCTGGTGGTGCGATACCCAGGCTCTGCAGGAAGCCAGGCCGTGCAGCAGGTGTGGGTTTGTGTGCATCAGTCAGTAAAAATGAGGCCAACCAGGGCTGACAGAACCTGACCATCATTTAGCATCTCTGTTTTTTCTCTCTACAGCAAATTAAATCTAGCCTGGGCTCACTGAAGGCAGGCTGGAAGGTGACTGAGGATCACTTCCAAGGCCACACACCATACGGCCAGATGCCTTTCACTAACATAATCGCTACTCTCAACCCCACAGCCAAGCGGCAGCTGGTACTGGCCTGCCACTACGACTCCAAGTACTACCCCCCTCAGTGGCACGGGAGGCAGTTCCTGGGGGCCACGGACTCGGCCGTGCCCTGCTCCATGTTACTGGAGCTGGCCAGAGCTCTGGACCATGAACTGAAGACTCTAAAGGTGAGGAAATACAGTCACTTTCAGAGGAAAACCTCTGAAATAATAACTTTCTAAGGGCAATTTTAAACCTAGTCTCCATCTGCTGCATCACTGAGTCAGATTTACCAGATTTGCCGTATAACCCAAGTGCCCATTATATTATATTTATATTGCTACCCAACTACCCATTTCTATTATAAATGTATTTCAACTTTGTATTCTTTTATTAAATTATAATAATATATTAGTTTATTGAACTGATAACTTTATTGGCACATATCAAATATATATATCTGTTCCTTTTAAAGTGGAATTTATTGTTTGTGGTTATCAACCTGAAGATATTTCAAACCAAGTAAAAATGTTTGAGGGTTTTTGACCTGGACCTGACCTGATTGTGGTATTCTAGAGAATCCATCCCTTTTGAGGGTTGTACATTATTACCATTATTAGTTTATTATGAGTGCAAATGTTGCAAAAAATGTTTTGCCGATAGAGTTTGGGGTTAGTGGTTTGAGGTATGAGATCTGCACTGCAGTGTTTTTGCTGTATTTCAGCAGGTTTCAGCCTCAAGCATCCTGCTAGCTGAAGCACTTAGACTGTCTCGCATAAACTGTACACTAAAACCATCAGACCTGTCAGAATCCCAGATTTCACAGAGAATAGAAACTGGTTCTGGATGCACTGATGAATAATTACACTGGTCACTCGGATTAATTGGTCACTAGTAGTAATTGGTTGCATATTTACACTAATAAGCCTTTCAGTGAAAAACACTGGTCTAATAACTAGGTAGCAAGAAAAAGAGAGATAAGATATTTACTGACCAGGTGGGTATTCCACAAAGCAGGATTTCTCAGGTCATCCAGGTAACGTAAGCCTAAAGTCAATCCTGTTCAATAGGAAAACAGCTGATTACATTTCTGTTGCACAATCTTCAGCCTTGGGCCTAAATGATCTGGCTAATTTAGAAATCCTGCTTTATAAAATACATCCATCCTTCACTTTATTTAACCTGGGTATGCTAAAATATACCTGATCAGGCTTAGCAGCCTGTATATGAGTCTTACACAGTGTCCAGTGGTGGTATTTCATAATATTTCTACAGAAATGTAGCATTTTTGTAGTTCTGGGACATTATAGCTTTGGGATTTGCCTGCCTGGGTTTGAGTGACACATGAATGGCAGTTGCTGCCTTTTCAGCTGGAGCCGGGTCTGTTTATTTGACAGCATTACAATGAGCCTGACTAGAGTGGAGAAACAAGGATTTAGATGAGTCATCAGGAGATGAGGAAAGAGAGGAATACAAGAGAAGGGTGACTGGAGAGGGCACAACCAACGGTCCACTTATGCAGTTATTAAGCAACTTTAATAAATATCACAGCGGGTTTTTGCAACACCTCACTTAACTACAGTCTGATGAATGGAATCAAATGAAGAATGATTAATATGCAATTTGAATGCAGATTGAAGCATTTTCCTGTAATTGCCACTAGATGGCTGTGTTTGCATATTGTGACCTGTGTGTGTCTTCCTCAGGATTCTGGGACAGACCTGTCTCTGCAGCTGCTGTTTTTTGATGGAGAGGAGGCTCTGTTCCAGTGGTCCTCCACCGACTCCTTGTACGGTTCCCGCCACCTGGCCCAGAAAATGGAGAGCACCTCACATCCTCCAGGAGCTACAGACACCAACCAGCTACATGGCATTGTACATTTTCCCACAAACACAGACATAGTTGTTATAGACAGTATATAGGTCCACTGTACACTCAAATGCGACTTAAAGCTATACACTGCCAACCAGATGTTTAAGGAAACAATACTTTTTTTGTAATCTAGTACTGATGAGATTTTTCAGCCTTTACAGCGGTTTCCTAATACTCTGGGTATATTTTGCAAAACTAAGCTTCGTGTTCATCAAAGTGTTTTCTTAGATCTGAATAAGGATTAGCCTAAATATGTTTTGTGTGGGGGAGCAGTGAGAACACTGAAATATACACTAAAATATACAGAACACTGAAATACGTTGTGCCTTCAGGATCAGGGTTTGGAAATACGGCCTTAAAGGTTTGACATCTGATATTCTGCTGAGTGCCGAGTTCTGACATAAAATGCATGGTATGTGTCACGTCCTGTCATCCACTGATTATGTAATGTAAGATTTATAGAATCACTTGTTATTGTTGTGTCCTAACCAAGGTAGTTATATGATAAAGGCTGGGTGTATAAGTCATATATAATATAATGGTTGGAGTATAAGTCATATACAGTAACCCTCCACTTTTACGGTGTCACAGAATCAGTCTTACATGGATTTTTTCTGAGAACCTAACTGATCGTTGTACGTGGAAGGCATATATAATATAAAGGTTGGAGTATAAACTGTATATAATAGAATGTTTGGAGTATAAGATACATGTGATATAATGGTTGGAGTAGAAGTAGTTAAAGTTTCTTTGTGTGACACTAAAAGAACTATTCATTAGAAATTTCTCAGGGGAACCATTTGTTGTATGGGTGGGGGTAGCTCAGTGGGTAGGATACTTGCCTCCAGACCAAGAGGTCATGGGTTCGAATCCTACCCTGAGCAAGACCCCTAACCCTAAGTTGCTCCAGGGAGAGACTGCCCCCTGTAGGTAGGGAATGAAAGTCGCTTTGAATAAAAGCGTCTGATAAATGCC
>JBBPDB010034483.1:0-11682 GCA_037974465.1 Brachypetersius altus | reverse complement strand
TTTCTGAGAACTGTGTGTTTTGTGGTATCAGAGAGACTATTTTTCACTGTTTTGCGGATTGTTCCCGTCTTCAGGTTCTGTTTAAAGTACTGACCCTTTTGTTTTCTAGATGTGGGGAGGATTTTTCAACGCGCAGTTTTATTTTTGGCGTGGGCTGTAGCCAGGCGGACAAAATGGCAGCTTCTTAATTTTGCTATTGGTCAAGCTAAGCTTGCTCTCTATATTTCCAGAAGGAATAAAATCCAAAATAGCGCGGTTCAGGGTGTTCTCCCTCTGTTTGTGGCGTTTATTAAGTCTAGAATTGTTTTGAATATCGACTTTATTTCAGAGTGGTGTTTTAATGATGTGTTTCGCTCTGTGGTGGAGGCTGAGCTGGGTTTTTCCAGCCCATTGAGCTGATTGGTGAGGTTCGGCTTTGTCTGTTTTTTATGTTTTTGCTGTAACCCAATTGTAACCCCTGATTGATTAATACAGGTTGTTAAAATCAAATCTATCTGTCTCTCTCTCTCTCTCTCTCTCTCTCTCTCTCTTTCTGTCTCTCTCTCTCTCTCTCTTTCTGTCTCTCTCTCTCTCTCTCTTTCTGTCTCTCTCTCTCTCTCTCTCTCTTTCTGTCTGTGTCTCTCCTTTCTCTCGCGCCGTCTCTCTTTCTCTCTCCTTTCTCTCTCTGTCTCTCTCTTTTTCTCTCTCTCTGTCTCTCTCCCTCTCGCCTCCCTCTCGCCTCCATGTATCTCTCTGTCCGTCTGTCTGTCTCTCTCTCTGACTCTCTCTCACTCTCTGTCTGTGTCTCTCTCTCTCTCTCTCTGTCTCTCTCTCTCTATCTCCATGTCTCTCTCTCTCTGTCTCTCTATCTCCATGTCTCTCTCTCTCACTCTCTCTTTCTGTCTCTCTCTCTCTCACACTCTCTCTCTGTCTCTCTCTCTCACTCTCTCTCTCTCTCTCTGTCCCTTTGTCTCTTTCTTTTTCTAAAATTTCTCTCATTATCCCTATCTCTCCTACTATCTCGCTCTCTTTTCACTCTCATTATTCCTATTTATCTCTCTCTGTCTTTTTTCTCCTCTTATATCTCTCCCTCAATCTCTCTCCCTTTCTACTCCCCCCCCCTCTCTGTTTCTATCGCTCCCACAATCTGTCACTCTCATTTTCCTGCTTCCCTGCTCTCAGTACACAGAGACACTCATTAATGATGTTGGCACCAAAAGGCTTGTTGTGTGTCTGTGTACTAATATAAACATTATATCAGTAATGCCTGGGAATAAACAGGAAGCAAAATTCCACAGATCTTCAGAATTAGGTTGTTAAGATGTCCTTTTTCTTCACAGACATCTCCCTCTAAAAGCTCTCTCAGAAAGTTATTGCATTAAATGCTGAGGAATGCGCTGTCGAATGCTTGAGATGTTTAATGATTTCCCACTGTTCTACTGTCAATATAATATAAGAATAATGTAAAAGCAACATTCCATCAAAACTTTTGGGCCACTGTTGGTGTTTATGGGGAATAAGGTGGTGATTAGTGTGGGCAGACCTTGCTTTATGGACTCTAATATTGCTTTACATACCTACATACCTTTGTCCATTTGAATTGAATCTGTTTGACAGTAATTAGCAACTCGACACAGCTCAGTTTGCTCAATGCTAGCTACGTTAGCCTTATAGCTCCAGTGTGAAACCATACAGATGAATAACATTTGCACAGTCAGCCTTTTCTTACAGAGCAACACACACATGGATCACCATACCCTCAGAACTCCGGGAGAACACAAATATCAACATTTGAACAAAATCTTTAAAGCAGTGGTTATTAATCAAACATGTAATCATGTGTAATGTTTTCATCTGAATAGGAAGTCCTAATATTTGCAGTATACTTGTTCTGTATAATGGAAGTAGTGGGAACTAATTGTTTTTTTTTTCCTTTTTTAAATAACATCAACCTGCCAGGGACTGCGGATGTAAAATAGCCTGATGGCTAAATCTGGAGCATTTCACGACTCATGAAGTGAGCACGTCGATTAATGTACACTGTCCCTTTAAAAAAAAACAAAAAAACAACAACAACAGAGTAACACCAGACACCAAACATGTCTTGACGAATCAAAATATATACTGGGAACGTTGAACTAATTATTTGCAGCGACAATAATTTTAAAGCAAGTTGACGCTGTTTTTTTTTGTCATTTTATTTTGAAAGTTCGTTGCTTATTTGCGCTCGTGAGAGCACGGAGCTCTACGCATAAACATATATATGTGTCTCTGGTTGTAGGTCTCTTTCGCAGGGTGTTAGGCGTCCATAGTATGTGGACAAAAGTAATGGGACGCCTGACCGGCTGCGAAAACCAGCCGAGACCTAGAGCGCTGGGCGGACAAATGTATTGGGACACATGACAATTACACCAACAGGGACTTCAATGACACTGCATTCAGATACTTTCATATGGAGTTGACCCCCCTTTACAGCTCCTATAATGGTTGCTCCCCCTGAATCTGTATTCAGTAACAAACAAAATAAAACATGATGGCATTAATGTTTAAGTTTAGATTTACAGAAATATTTGAACTAGGGCTGCGTAACTGTTAAACGTAAAACTGCTAAAAAAAAATGTTTAAAGTGTTTGCAAAAAAATGTTCTTGCACTTTTGTTCATATCGCAGTACTTATAAATAAAAGGGTGCAATACACCACTTTTGAATGAATTATTTAATTGTTGCGTATAACAATGCGACTAATCACAATCGCAGAAAACCATGTCATTAATCGTGATTAAAACGTTCATTGCCCATCGTTATATAAATTATATAAATGTATAAGACCTTGTTGTATACACGTTATATTTGAGGAGCCAGGGGTGGGTTGCATAGTGGATAACACACACGCCAATGACCCCAGTGCCACAAAGTTTCAGGTTCAAACCTCACTTACTCCCACTCTGTTCCCAAACAAAACACTTAACCCTCATTTGCTCCAGGGGGGCTGTACCTATAATAAATGGTTGTAAGTGATTCTGGATAAGGGTGTCTGCCAAATGCTATTAGATAAAGGAGGTAAGTCATTTTATAATATATATGTTACATATGCAAAGTAAAAGTCAAAGTGAAGTTTTTTGTAATTTCAGCCTTAAACAAGTTATACAGAGAGACGAAATGGAGAAGCTCAGGTTCCACAGTGTCCACAGAGTGCAACAGACATACGACACAAAACAGAGCAAGTAAAGAAATATTGAATATGAGAAAATCACAATAATCTTTATTTTAGCAAATGTATTTATAAAAAACATACTTATAAAGCATGGATATAACATGTAAACACCACATACATATATATAATATATGGATTGCTGTGTTCAAACTGTGAAATTCATTTGATTATATCAGATTTGTATGAAAGTGTATCCACAAACACTCTGAAAGAGTCGGAGTGATCAGGAAGATGAAGGAAATGATCAGGAGATGATCACTCAGTCTCAGAGGTGCATTAGGAGTTGCTGGAGGACAGAGTTCGAGCGGGACGGTGCTTTACTTGAAAGCCTGAAAGCTCTCATTGATCTGAGCCATTAGAGCCGGAGGGGAAGACGCTATACCTGACTTTAGTCCGGAGCTTTGAGATCTAATGCACAGGGTGTGAGGAGCACAGGATGGAGGAATCAGGTCTGAGTGGTTGGAGCCATACACCCAACGTTAAACCACAGGTCAAGTGGACGTTGATGATCTGGTTGGGTGGGAAACATTTTAGATGGTAGTGAATTACATTTTACATTACATTTACAGCATTTGGCTGACACTCTTATCCAGAGCAGTGTAGACCTGCACCACATCTGTTCTTCATACCTGCGACGCAAGTCAGAATCTCATCCTTAACCAAACTACTACCAACTAAGTAAGGTAAAGGTAAAAGGGCATTTGGCTGACATCCTTATCCAGAGTGGCTTACAGTCATTAGTTACAGGCACAGTCCCCCTGGAGCAACTTAGGCTTTAAGTGTCTTATTTAAGGATACAATGGTAGAAAGTGGGGGTTGAAGTTTCACAAACCCTGACAAAAAGAAAAAGTCAGTACACAGTTAGCAAAGAACATGGACAAGAGGGAATAAGCCAAGGTGTTTTCCCCATATCTAGGAAAAATATGTTGGCAATAGTCGTGAGGATTTGTTGGTCCCCTAGTTGCTCCTTGCAGAGGTGGGTCTTCAGACGACGCGATGGACTCCACAGATGGGGTCACAAGACGGAGTCAAGGGGGCCAAGACTGAAATGAAATGTCTTCCTCTTTTGAGCAACATACTGTCATGCTCACCAGGTCGCGTGCAGTCAGAGGGCACCGGGAAACAGGTGGTAGTCACTCGCACAGACATTGAAGACCCATGCTTCAGTCAGACGTGTCCCCAGTCCCAGATCAGTACCGGTACCGTGAGTGCTCTCGCTCCTCAGAGCTAACTCCATCTATACCTGTGTGTGAGTGAGAACAAGGGTTCGTTTGGTGCGAACCTCAACTCCGCTTGGAGCGTTCTCAGATTAAAATGCCTGGTTCACCCGCTCTCCTGTGCCAGTCACGCTAGAGCTCTTCCGCCACGCGACAAGGTTGTGTCAGGTGTGTCCGGTCCATCATTTCTGCCCACCGTGACACAGTTCTTGAAGTTGGATGAACATTTTACTTTACTCTCAATTTTCAAGCCACTATTTCAAAACACTTAAGTCCACGTCCACATACCAGTGGACAGTTTGGCCACACAATGCATCCATGCAAACAAATGACCCTAAAAAACACTGTAAATAATAAAATACTGATCGCGATTGAGTTTGAAGCCAAAACACAAACACATTCATAACAATTCTGTATTGTGTAGTAATTCCAAATGTCCAGTAAAGTCATTTCAGTGCTTATGAGTAAGACAAGGCAAACATACATATACACTGCTTTAGTTCTGCAGCTGGGTTTGGTAACATCTAATGTTCTCTCTTGCAGCATTCACCAAAAATACATAGCCCTGTTTTTTCACCTCTCAACTGTTTATTTCTTTAGCTACAGATTTTATTTGTGTTGAACGGGACAGTTGTATGAATGAAAATATTCTTTCCTTTCTAAGAGGACAGTAACAGTGCAGGTCTGACTCCTATTAACTGGTTGTTGGTGATCCAGAGTCAAATTCTAGACTGTCCTCTAACTTTAAATGCCCTTGTTACTGTTTCAGCACTTAATATCTAACACTCATCTGATGATCCACATTATAATGATGATGATTAGAGATCATTAAGAAAGATACAGATTTCTGGCTAATAAAGGAACTCAGATGGTGAACATGCTTCACATATATTTGTTAGCGAAGTAAATATGTATTCGTAGTAAATATTAAGGTATCAATATGCAAACGAAGGTAATCTCAGTGTGTGCATAAGCTTTTGAGCAGTAGTATGTACTGTTTAGATTTCATCATATATCAGTAAAAGTCACTCAATTTAACTCAATTTTGGACTTGAAATCCTTGCGCATGTAGTCACTGAGTGCATTGTGTGTAAATTTTAGCCCACATGGAGCACTGTTGTGCTCACTGTGTGAAGAGTTTTGATTAGGAAGTGTGATTAAGCAATTATAAAAAAAAATAAAAAAAAACTGCATGAACTAACACTATAATTAACATTTTGGGCTTTAACTTGCCTATTTTTTTCTGTCTGTATTTTTTATAAAATGTTTGTAAACAAACAAGAAACCCTTGCAGGTCCTGTGCTCTCCTCTTGACTGGAGAACGGTCACTGAATAAAGCTTCCAGGGTTTTCTATGTTAAATACTTAACCTCATTACATGTATTCCATTACTTTCGATGGCAGCGCTATGAAATGTAACCGTAAACATTTGTACTGTTTGTGAAAGAGTAGCTGTTTGTGCGCGGAGAGTTGCGGGGCAGCCAGCTGGCCTGTTTACCTGTTTACCCCCCAGTTACGTCATTTACAGAGTTTTTCGGGCGTCACCTTCACAAATAGACTTGGCGTATTAAATATAAATGTGCGTCTGTCAGATGATTTGTGTTTGAGAAAGTGTGTGTGTATCTCTGTGTGTGTGTGTGTGTGTGTAGCCTCATTGTCTTGCTGCAGTGCTGAATATTGCATAATGTTCGTGTTGTGGCGAAAGGCAGTTGAAGTTGAGACCGCAGCTCCTTCTAGAGTGACCGTATCGCAGTGGTCAGAAAAAGTGGCAGGTGTAACGAACACCACAGGACCTGAGCTCCCTCCGTCTGACCAGTGTGTGTGTGTGTGCAGTAATCTCTGTCTGTTCACCAGGCTAATCAGCCTGCCTGTGTGTTTGTGTGTACATGCATATGTGTGTGTCTTTGTGAGCGAGCACATGCACACATGTGTTTATTTGTCTGTGTGTGTGTGTGTGTGTGTGTGTGTGTGTGGCTAGCAGGGTGTAGTTTAGTCTGGGTTTTGTCTCCTTTCTTGTGGCTAGTTCTGCTTCACCTGTGCTTGTTTTTTTGTTTGTTTGTTTGTTTATTGGCTTGTTTTTTAGTCTCCACCCTTCCTCTTTTTTTGTGCTGCTGGGGGTGGGGTTATTCATGCGGTGGGGTTAGGTTATGGATGAGGGTGGGGTTATGGACAGGGCTGGGGTTATTGAGTTCTTTGGGTTATGGAGGGGTGGGGTTATGGATGAGGGTGGGGTTATGAGTTTGTGGGTTTATAAATAGTGTGGAGTTATGGAGGTGGTGGTGTGGACAGGGGTGTGGTTATAGAAAGGGGTGGTGGGGTTATTGATGGTGTGGGCTTATGGACGGTTGGAGAAGCTCCAGTGCAGAAGTGAAGAAGTCAACACGGTTGATCGTCTGCATCTGTGGTTGGAGGTGAAAGTGACCCCTCGTTTCTCGCTGCTGATTTCTTTCCATTGCAAGCCATTTCCCGCTCTTCCAGCCGCTTTACCTGAAAAGCCAGATAATGAGCTGCTGAGTAGATCGGCAGAGAGAGCGGCGCTGCAGTCTGACACCGCTGACTCCGGGCCAAGCGTGTCGGACACCAGCAAGCTCCAATTAACCACATGCTTTAAGTAAGATTGGCCTGATTTTCCCCGGTGTTGTTAATCGACTCCTACCGTGAAATGAGTGCGTTCCCATTCAGAAACAGAGCACAGCAGCTTTCTTCCTCACACTCAGGACAGAAAACAGCTACTCAGATCAAAACCTGTATCATATTTAGCCCAAAACTGGGCTAATATCAAATAAAACCAGTTGTTTTGATGGTTTTTATATTTTAAACAGTGGGAGATTTTTTTTAAATGTAATTAAGGATTTTATTCCAAGTCATTTTGGAGCATTTCTGTCGGCCCATTCGTCATGAAATGGTCCAAAAGACAGTCCAATATTTTCAAATGGTATGAAAGGTCAGTTAGTAGCACATAAGAAATAATAACACATGTCTGACCCTACACAGCCGGTCAGGCTAGTTATCATTTCTGATTGTTATTCAATTTACATTCACAAGTAACAGTATAGTCAACTCACAGTTCCCTCTGATATTGATTCACTTGTGAAAACAAACTAACATTTAGGGCTGGGCGATTAATCGAAAATAATCGAAATCAACATTCAGGACCTGTAATCGATCAAATTTTTCCAGGTCGATTATTCCGATTACTTTCCCTTTAAAAACACTACCGCGTGTGGAGTCACGTGACCCCGCTCCGTTATGTTACGTTGGAGAGCTTAAACACTGAGACAGCTGAGCAACTTGTCAGTGAACTATGAGGGCAAAATAAATAAATAATTAATTGATCGTAATCGAGTTAAAATGTTCAATTAATCGCGATTTTGATTTTAGGCCAAAATCGCCCAGCCCTACTAACATCTTGAACATGTGCATTTCAGCCTTTTTGCTATTTTTAAGTGTTTTTCAGACTTTAAGAGTGTAATGATATGCTCAGTCCAGGACTGGATTTGATAAATTTGATCTTACAGTGTGTGTGTGACATGAATGTGCTTGGCTGGGCTGTTGATTGACAACAAATGTTTCATTAGTTATCCTAATAGCAAACGTCCTCATTAAACATCCTATTTAATATGATGCAATTTCTCCATGATCCATTTTAATACATTTTGAGATATTTGGATGCATTGTTGAACCCTAAACACTTACAATTGTGGCATTTAATGGGCATTCTTATCCAGAACATTCCACCACTCAGGTGCAAAAACTGATCTGTTTAATAGAATTTAAGTTTAGTCCAGGATTAGGCTTAATCCATCCTCACAAACCTTGCCCATAGAGTTTAGTGGGTCAGTGTCAGTGTATTTTCCTGATATATAACAGTTATGTATGTAACTGTAGGGTTATGTATTAGAAAAACATACTGAAGTGGGTGAAGGGGGTTTTCACTGGTAGAGCAAAGGTGGGGTTTCTCTCCGGTCGGAATTCCCTGGTGTTTAAAAAGGGAAGTTCAGAGTGAAGCGGTTACAGCGCGTGGAGCAGGTTTCTCTCAGGATACTACGACTAACTGGAAAAGCTGGTTTGTGAATTTGACTTTTTTCAGGAAAACCTGAATGCGTTGAGCTTAGAAGCTACACAGCTTTTCCAACTCAATTGGTTTTTTTTTTATTATTTTGTACCTAAAACCTAACCCAGTTTCTAAAGTGATAAACAGTACTTTTATTAATTTCCTAATCACAGTTGCCGTGATTGAGCCAAGGCAAGTAATGGAAGTTCGTAGCCCATCGATTTGCATGTATCAGCCTAAACCCACACACACACCTCAAATGTCTGATGCATGTCCATTAGACCTTGTCTGGAGTTAACCGCACCATGGTTCAGCGTCATGACCTCAGGGAGAAGAGTATGTGAGGTACAGAATGAGGAGTGAAGTTTGAGGTGAAGGGAAATTTGATTTGATGCCAAACAACCAATAAAGCATCTGCTTCCAAATAGGGGCAGCTAATACAAGGATTTTAAGGTGTGTGTGTGTGTGTGTGTGTGTGTGTGTGTGTGTGTGTGTGTGTGTGTCTGTGTGTATCCACATTTCCCTGAAAGCAGGGCTCTCTGTGGACCACATTAAACAAATTCACAAAATGTGGACGAATGGGCAATACATTTTTGGAGGGACTGTTTCAGGAGTGGTAGCGCTATTGTCTCACAGGTTCAGTTCCCATCCCAGGAGGCAGAGATTCCTTCCGCTCTGGAGGCTGTATGTTCTCCATGCGTGGGCTGGATGATATATCATCTGTTATTCGTTATTGCAATATTGGTTTCTGCACAAGACTGCAAGGTGAGAAAAAGCCTCTAACCAATCACAGTGTTTCTGACAGGGTGACCAATCACAGTGAGTTACTAGGTGATGGATCAAGGTAAAGTAACATTTGACAGACACCCTCATCCAGAGCGACTTACAGTAATTAGTTACAGCCACAGTCGCCCTGGAGACACTGAGGGTTAAGTGTGGTGGGGGTGGGGGGGGATTGAACCTGCAATTTAGTGGTCATGGGGTTCACAGGCCAGTGGTTTACCCACGAGGCTACTACCACACAGGTCTTCATGAAGTCCAATGAAAGTCTAGTTTTAGTCGTTAAGGGTGTTGGCAAAACGGTGCATCAGTGGGCGGAGCTAAACTGCTGCAGCCAGAACCAATTAAATGTGTTGGTTTTGTGACAACACAAAACTGTGATTTGAAAACAGGCTGTTTGTAGCTTAGATGGGGGGGGATACCATTTGAATACCATTTGAAACAACATTTACAAGTTCAGGAAAGTGATAAGGGCTCTGTAATATCTTAAAAAGGTGACGGAGATGCTAAATTGACGTGACCATCCTGTCACATATGAACACACCACACAGTGTGAACAGCACAACATTTTTCCTCCGCATTTAACCCATTCACCAAGTGAAGCAGCGGGCAACCAGGAACACGGCGCCCGGAGAGCAGTGTGGGGATGGTACCTTGCTCAGGGGTCCTTTGCAGTCTTGGGAATAAAACCCACATCCTCTTGATTACAGGGCGAACGCCCTAACCACTAGGCTACCTGCTGCCTCCCAGCTACTGTGTGTGTGTGTGTGTGTGTGTGTGTGTGTGTGTGTGTGTGTGTGTCTCTATTGTAATGGACGGGCGACCTTTGCAGGGTGTTTCTTGCTTTTTCTCTGCGAAAGGAACAGTTTCAACCAATCAGGGTGCAGGACGAGTACCAAAGTAAAAGTAGTTTTGAGTTATGATGTTTTTCATGTCTGCAGTCATACAGGTTCCTTTAGTAGATCTAATTCTTTGGAATAGTATTATTCAACACATGAGCTGTAATATACGATCAGTACTATGACATAATAATATACAGTGTAATATAATATAGTAATAATGTGCTACTGAACTATAACAGCTAAGTAGAATATAACACACTATGTTACAGAAGAAAAATCTTGTAACATTTACATTTATTGAAAGTAAAGAATGTTTTTTTCTTCTGTAAAGTAACTTTCGTAACTGTATCCGCCTCCAGTTGTCCGCCGGGCGCTCGACCCGAGGAAGAGACGGAGAGGGAAAGCAGTGAGAGAGTGGGCGAGATTAAAGAGCAGTGATACTGATAGCAGATCTGTGTGTTTGTGTGTCTGTTTGTGTGTGTGAGAGAGAGAGAGAGAGCACGTGCGCACTGGAGGGTGAGGTCTGTGAACCGGAGACAGCCAGGACATGGAGTGCTTGGGCTCAGTTACAGCAGACGTGTGTGTGTGTGTGTGTGTGTGTGTGTGTGTGTGTGTGTGTGTGTGTGTGTGTGTGTGTGTGTGTGTGTGTGTGTGAAACTCAAACTAAACTGACTCAGACTGGAACTCCACTTGAGTTGGACCCCAGTGACTCAGACCCAAGAATCTTACTCAGACTCACACCCCAGTGACTCGAGACTCGACTCAGACTCACACCCCAGTGACTCAAGACTCAGACTCACGCAATAGAAACTTATGATCCAACTGGGACTCGAACTCCAATGACTCGAGGATCGGAATGAAGAGATCTAGTGATACATGCACACATTGGGTGGAACACACAAACATCACATTTGTTGTCTGTGTATTATATATATATGTGTGTGTGTGTGTGTGTGTGTGTGTGTGTGTGTGTGTGTGTACAATATGATATTATCCAAGCTTGTGACTGACTAGTAATGTATGGAAGCTAGAGCACACACACACACACACACACATACACACACACTGATTGTAATGAGTGGAGGTGATGAAGCAGTAAATTTGTGTTTGAGTTTCAGATCACTCTACTTTCCCCAACTCTTCTGTACTCTCTTCTCTTCTATTCTCCTCTCTTCTGTCATCTTCTCTTTTTTCTTTTCTCGACATATATTGTTTTTTCTCTTCTCTTGTCATCTCTTTTCTTCTTTTTTCCTCTTTTTGTCATGTTACTACTCTCCTCTTCTCTCTTCCGTCTTCACTTCTCTCCTCTCGTCTCTCTTCCGTCTTCACTTCTCTCCTCTCGTCTCTCTTCCTTCTTCACTTCACTTCTCTCGTCTCTCTTCCTTCTTCACTTCTCTCCTCTCGTCTCTCTTCCGTCTTCACTTCTCTTCTCTCGTCTCTCTTCCTTCTTCACTTCTCTTCTCTCGTCTCTCTTCCTTCTTCACTTCTCTCCTCTCGTCTCTCTTCCTTCTTCACTTCTCTTCTCCTCTCGTCTCTCTTCCTTCTTCACTTCTCTTCTCCTCTCGTCTCTCTTCCTTCTTCACTTCTCTTCTCCTCTC
>JBBPDB010034463.1:0-11683 GCA_037974465.1 Brachypetersius altus | reverse complement strand
TGGTACCGAGAACCGTGGATTTTCACTGGTATCGGTACCGAATACTGAAATTTTGGTACCGTGACAACCCTACTTCTAACAATACAATCAGTGAAATCATCTCATTCTGAATACTTGGTGACAAGTACTTTGCATTGCCAGGTGCAGTCTCCAGGCTCAGTACATCATCAAAATGAGATTTCCATTGAACGAAGTGAATGAAATTGCCATCTTCACTGTCCCATTTCCAGTTGCCACAGAATGCAACATTTCTTTGCCCAAGATTGATAACAACATCGAGTATTGACAACAAAGTCTTACGATTTTTCTCAACTCAGCTGATCACTGACTGTATGTTTTGTTACAGAGAGGAAATTTTCTCCTAGAGTTGAAGCTGTCATATGTCCTGGTGTCTTTTCATGGTTCGAGATTATTCCCCGTTTGTCACCGACAGCATTCTTCCAGTCCCTGAATCCTTCTGTTTGGAATGTCATGTTGGTCCCCTTCTGTTTATTGAACAATATGCACACACAGCAATATGCAGCATTCTCAGATGGGGCGTACCGAAGCCAAGGGTATTTTTTTCCCAGTCTCCATTGTATCTCAGAAGCCTTATCCCAAACTGACTTTGAGGATATGTATATTGGTGGTCCCTAGTCCATCTACATTGAAGAATGCTTTTTTTTTTCCTCATCTGAGTAGTTGCTTTTGCCTTTGTACATAGCTGGATCACAGACGGAGGAACATGCACTCTGAATCAGACCATCTGACTGTGTTGCACCAGTTATTTCCCTCTCCTCTTGTCTTGACTCTCTCTCTGCTTGACTATCTCTCTCTCCTGTCTCATCTGTTGAACATTAAGACAACAAGTCTTAAAAACAGATGCATTATTTAATTTATAAATTCACAATAATTTAGCCTATATGTGATGTGAGGGACATGCCTAAGAGAACCTCACAGTAATTGACTAGCCTGTACTAACAAAACTTCTCAGGACTGATTGAAAAAAAAAAAGAATTTTAAGCTAAATGAATGAAAAAATGAATGGTAGCCTAATTGCAATAGCCTACTGCTGTTATCCCTTGATTGACAAAAATAAGTAAGCTATTGAGGGGGACACTTTTCACATTATTCATTAGCATTATATGGTTATGGTTATTTTCATGATTAGGCTGTTATCACAATATTTGTAAAATGGCCTATTGATTATTGAATAATAATTATAGAATTGAATAATAATTATTGAATGACAAATATTGAATGAGCCTATCTGATTGATGGATAAAGTAAGTGATTCTATCTCTTTAGAGCCTCCTGAATATGGGCAGTCTAGGCTACTTCAAGCACAACGAGGACAGGAACCATGGCATAGCCTAGCCTACTGCTAGTTCACAGTAAAATATCACAGTCAGATGAGCAGCCTGCGCATATCTGACTAAACGGGCTCGTCGAATGGCTGGCTGTGACTGTGAGTGGGACATTTTTCGTTGAGCAAAAGTCACTATTGCTGATGTTGCTTAACTGACCGTCTAATGGATAAAGTCCTATCCATCTACTTAGCCAGCAAACTCGAACAAGCCTGTTTAAGTCAGTCCTATAGCACTGCCTGTGACAACGTAGTTTTGTGTGTTTCTCGAGATTCTAATGACAAATGAAACCTAGCGCTTGACACACACAGGCTCACCTTCTCTCCTACTCTTTCCTTGCCCTTCTGTTGTTGGCTTTTTAAAACTTAATTCAGTTTGAAGCAAGTTTTTCTTCATGTCTTCATTTCGCTCAAGACCACACTACGATGTATTAGCTTACGTGAAAAAAGATTCAATCAGTCTGCCGGCTTTCCTGACTCTCTGAATATGTAGGGTAACGTGACGTCAAGTGCTGCTGCCTGCAAAGACAGATAGAGGCGGAGATTCCTTTTTTTTTTTTTAGAGGCAGAGATTCCACTTGAGATTAGACGGAGAATGTAAATTTAATTGGGAGAAAATACAGACGACATATGGATTCGAACACAGACCGGGTTCTGTGTTTGGCATTGATCATCACTGATGGATTTCAGCTTTGACTAATTTGAAATTTCGGGAACAAATACCGAGGACATGACCTCTGTGTCCTCAATGGTAGATACGGCCATGTCTGTGATCAGGAAGTTGTGGGTTTGATTCCCAAGAACGCTAGGCAGTTCTGAGGTACCCTGAGCAGGATACCGACCCCACACACTGCTGTGTTCGTAGCTGCCCCCTGCTTCACTTGGTAAATGGGTTAAATGCAGAGGATGTATTTTGTGCTGTGGTGTGTTCACGTATGACCAGATTGTCACTTTCACAGATAAAAAGTGTATGGACCAAAGTATTGGGACGTTTTACTATTACACCACCAGGGACTTAAATGACACTGCATTCAAAATAACACTGTCTGCAAGGCAAATAGCGTTTCTTCTCTGTAATTGATGATCAGTACAAGGCACATGCTTAAATAGAAGCTTTTGCGCCGCAGTAACCATGTTTCGGCCGCTGTCTGTGCTGACTGTGTGAACCCTGTGTTCCCTGTGTCTCTGCCACAGATAAAAACTGTTGGGCGAGGGGTCCAGTGATCTCCTGTTCTGCAGCTCCCACCACTGCGTCTTCTTTCGTTTTCTTTTCTGTGTTCTGAAGATGCTGGGTTTTGGACATAATTGCGCTTCTGGATGGCGGCATATAAGGAATGTGAGAAGATGCTCTCTGTAAAGCCTCTGCTAACCCCTTGTCCTCTATCACTGAAACAGGTCTGCAGGACATTGCAGTCCACTTTGAAATTTAGTTAGTTAGTGGGTCACAGGTAGACGTGCTCTGTTTGGGTCTGAGTCCCTGGTCCCGTGTGGCGGGACGCTGGCGCTGGTATCGGGGCCAAGGTCACCTTAATTTATACCTTCATTTCAAGAATATTAAGGAAAAAATAAGAGAAAAAAATGCACAGATTAAAGCTGATTAAGGAGTAAAACTTCTGAATGTTCCCCTTTAGATAAGCCCCTAAAATAGTAGAACCTCCTGAATCAATGCCTTATGTTTTAGATTAAGGGGGCCTTTAATCCCCTTTTAAGGTGAAATTAGGGGATTGGTTCACAAATTAATGGCCACTTAATTTAAATTAAGAGGTCTGGTGTATTTTCAGGGGTTAAGCACTTTGTAAGTACGTTGGGCCAAGCAGCTTGTTCTCGTCTGCGTCCTTCATTTTTCATTTACATTTATGGCATTTAGCATTCCATTTCCTAACTACAGGGGGCAGTGTCTCCCTGGAACAACTGGGGTTAAGGAACAACTGGTTGCTCAGGGACCCAGTGGTGGTGCTGAAGGTAGGATTCGAACCCACGATCAGGAGCCAAGTATCCTACCCACTGAGCCCCTCCACCCTCAAACAAATCTGTCATTTGCACATTTAAGGAAATGTAGATGTGTACGTGTTTATTCTGAAATTAAAGGTTATCAGTGCAGGTTTTGGAACTGAAGCCTAGTGACCTGCTGTTTATGCTCCTGTACAATCCAGTCGTTTTCATCCCCACTGTTTTCAGAAAAATGGCTACACTCTCTCATAAAGGTTTCTTTATTTCCAAGAAAACATCAAAATAAACTCGAATTCACAACAAAGCATTTAAAACAAACCTTCACAAAAGAATAGAAACCAATGCGGTGATCATGTTCTCTATAAGAAGGAATCTGGGGAGCCGTATACTCATATGCCATGTTGGACCTTCAGGGGTACATGGGTACGACCCGCTCATAGCCACTGTAGACCAAACACGCTTCACCGCAGTATTGCTTTGTGTTTACTGTGTCATTGCTTTTTCAGGTGTGTACTCCTAGCTTTTGTAAAATGGGGCTTGTTCTCATGCCCACAAGAAGATACTAACTGCTTGAGAAGTAACTCCTCGGCTCTGAAACAGCTTTTCATAGTTTTCACAGATCTAACCAGCCTGACTTAGCCTGGCACCAACCGCATCCCACTGGCTTACAAAAATAATGTAAACATCTGTATGCATTAATAAGTTTGTACATTTGAAGTATACTGCACATACATCATTAGAATGCATTTTTATAGCATAGTATAATAACATCCAGCAATATACTTTATAAATATCTAAGGTATATTAATAAATATACAGTTATATAGGACAACAGTATACATTTAGAGTTACTGTATTAGGATTCCTAAAAAAGGAAGATGATTCCATGCTATTTTTTGTGAGTATGTGTGTGTGTGTGTGTGTGTGTGTGTGTGTGTACAAATGAGGAAATGAGGGTCTGCTTGCACTGATTATGAGAAAAGGTGACTGTAAAACACATGCAAAATAACTGAAAACTCAAGCTACAATTTTTAATAACTAGAGTACAAAACAGGGATTAAAAAGTAAAACATTTTGCTACATTTTTCCGACTGCAAAGAGGCCGGTGGCTTGTCTGTGTAGTAAAGAAGGAGTTTTGTTTCTAACTTTGCATCTTTTCCACACGAGCTGAAATGTGTCCATGCAAGACGCTCAGGGCGTTAAAGGTGTGTTCAGTACGGATCGACATGTGATTGCTTACCAGGAGGAGCAGTTTCAGCAATTATTGCACTTTCCTCAAAAACCAAACAAAAAACAGTGGCTTTGACACCCGATGTGACCACAACAGTCCACTCTGTGGTTACAAAAAGGTAACGTCAAACTGTGGAAAAAACCAAGGCAGATGGAAAATCTCATGTTTCAAAAACACTCCTTTTTAAAATATTAGTTTAAGTACTTGTAGTTCCATCTTAGCCCCCCCGTCTATCTCCCAGCTTAAAGGCCTTGAAGCGGTCTCTTTTGTCTGCAGTTTTCGGTCTCTTGTCACAGATTAAACGTGTAAAACAAAAAAGACTTTCATGAAAAGAGAGAGAACAATAAACATATGACTAAAAGAAACAGATGAGCATGAGACATAGTAAGACAGGGACACGGAGAAGGGGATAGACGAGGTTTATGAGAGAAGGGAGAAGGGGAAGAGAGCAGTGTTAGCTGCACTGATGAAAAACAATAGAGTTCTGTATCATTTTAATCCACTCAGTGTAACACTAATGAACCGTACAATACAGAGAGATGAAACATGTACACAGTCTTCTTGGCATGGTACTGGTGCGCTGTCTGTGGCTTTGGCCTCGTATAGAACCGAAAGTAATATATAATACAGTGATTCAGTAATTTACCACCTTGCAGTGTCTGAAGAGCCACAAAGTTCATCACAATCTAGACCCTGGAGAGCCCCCATTAAAATCTCACAGTCTCTCATTTGTTTATGAGGTGCCCTCCCATCCAGCGCAGTTTGCAGGCAAGCCAGCGTCTCAGTGGGCAGAAATACTCGTAATGAAACTGCTGAAACTCAGGCGTCTGCCGGATGTCCCTTAAAAAGGCCACATCTAATTCAGACTCTGTCAGAGCAATAAGAAGGAGTAGGAGGGCAAAGAGCAGAGTGAGGGTCACCAAGAAGAGCCGTGCCAAACTGCTAATGACTTCGCTCACCTGCTCCACCTCCATACCGCCGGCGGACTTCTGCAGCTTTCCCACATGAGCGACTCTTCCTTTCGAGCCAGACAGCCTCCCTCTGTTTTGAGTGAATGTCTCAGATTCTCTCTCCTCCTGGTTACTGGGCGCGCCGCTGGTGTTGCGACCCAGGGCCAGGTCCAGCGAGCAGTTGCTGGATGCTGGTGTGTGTAACACACTGTCAGAGGGACTGTAAGATTCCTCCGAGAATTCTGCATTTCCACCGTTGGCACCGTTGCTCCGGGTCCTCAGGAACGAGTCTCCACGAGACACAGAGCGCTCAGGCGTGGAGTGGCCACTGTCACGTAAAGACTCCAGACCTGAGAGAGAAAAAGAACAAAATGTAAAGGTATCAACAGCTACTGTGCTTGTTTAAAATGGAGATATATGATACACTAATTTAGTTCTGTACTATTATAGGGCCATACATTTTTTAATGTCCGTTTACTACACGAGTTTGTGGAAGGTCCTTTTCATTTACGGCATTTATCAGACGCTTTTATCCAAAGAGACTTCCATTCCACTACCTACAGGGGGCAGTCTCTCCCTGCAGCAACTTGGGGTTAAGGGTCTTGCTCAGGGACCCAATGGTGGTTTTTGTTAAAGGTAAGATTTGAACCTCTTGGTCCAGGGACAAGTATTCTACCCACTGAGCTACCTCCACCCTGTACTGACCTACCTCCACCCTCCACTAGGCTAGCTCCACTCTCCACTGAGCTACCTCCACCCTCCACTGGGCTACTTCCACCCTCCACTGGGCTAGCTCCACCCTCCACTGGGCTACCTCCACTCTCCATTGGGCTAGCTCCACTCTCCACTGAGCTACCTCCACCCTCCACTGGGCTACCTCCACCCTCCACTGGGCTACCTCCACCCTCCAGCAACGAAGCTTCATGGCTTAGAGGCGAAGCTTCGTGGCGCGGGGGCAGAACTGCATGGTTGGGAGAGGGGAGATGGGCTGCAGAGCCAATATAGTCGCAACCAGCTCTGGGAGTCTTGTTTCTCCATAGACTGCCTGAGAACCCTCAGCCTTCGCCGGTGTGCTCAAGGCAGGCCTCCTTGCCAGCTTCCTTCCCACTGGCTGAGGGGCTAGCCAGTTGGCTTCTCCATACGCAGCCATGTCTCGCACTATCAGCTTCTGGGAAAGCACAGAGAGCTCAGCCAGGAGCCATTCCACCTCTCGGCTCTAGCGTACCATACTCCCCGAATTTACCACGGGGTTCCCACGACTCCTGCCTTGCGTGTTTTATTGATCGGCAGGACTTCCATTCTGTAGTTTTCTTTATTGACCAGGCTCATACAAATAAAAACAGGCACAAAGGCAGACAACCTTTCTCAAACATAGGTGAACACAACAGGAGATAATGTGAGGGTGAACCGACAGAGAAAGAAAATCAAAGTGTGCTATTCATAACAAAAACTAAAGACAAAACACCTGCTGTTCATAAACCCTCATTTATTCATAAACCCTCACAAACTGTTAATAAACCCTCATTTCTGCCAGCTGAGGCACAGCGATGAGGCCACACCCAGTATCGAAACAAAAGTCTATCCAAAACGTACACAACAGTGACCTCTAGTGGCCACTGACTAGGACATCACACTTGCCTTGCCTTGCATTGTCTTGCCTTATGAACATCCACAGTCATAATAAATCAGACTGGTTTGTGTGTGCATGCATGGAGGAAGTGTCTCCAGTATGAGTATGGTTAAGGGGTCTTCTACAGAGAGCATCTGCACCAAGGCCTGTCGTTATCCAGGTTTTGCTTTCAGGTTTGTAGGTCGGTAAACCTAGCAAGAAACCACTTCATTAAACACACTTATAACTTTGTACACTTATTCTCTATTTTACCAGCTCCACTCTCCAGATAGGTGAACTTTGTCCCAAACAGTAAAACACTGTTTCCACTTAATGTCCACTTTGTTGGTCCATCATTTAGATGTGAAGTTTTTGTGATACTGCACAGTTTGTGTCATTCATCCTCTTCGCCTCCAGCTCAGCTTTTTGCCACAGGATACTGTTGGCTGGATATTTTGGTTGGTTTACTTTTCTCAGCTCAGCACTGAAAGAGGTGTGTGTTTTAAAACTACAGCAGAACCGTAGTGTGTGATCCCCTGCACATACACTGCACTGAGAATGATCCACCTAAGTGAACCCTGTATCATAAATGGAATTGATAAAACGATGTCAATAATGTACACACCAGGTACACCAGAAAACAAGGAGAATAAAATATACTTTATAAAGAAATGTAGGGCGCCTCCAGACTTCTGCACAGTACTGTATATGTTCCTAATTAAGTTTTGTACAGTCTCTAACTTCCCGGTTAGTTTTGATTCTCTGGGATTTTTGAAGGGACACTCATTTTTAGACTTGCCCTCTTTAAACATGTTCTCAGAGTCACTTTACATTTGAAAACAATCACATTAAGTATGTCGTTTTCAATGTGTTATTACTACTGAGCAATAGAAAGTAGCCCACAGTGTCAAAATCCAGATACACACCACTCCCAATGACGGCAGTAAGAACAAACACACACACACACACACACACACACACACACAAAGGAAGGCTGCTGAGGCTGTCGCTACTGAGTTCTGTGTGTTACCTGCAACTCCGGAGGCGTCGGGTAGCAAGGGGATCAGGGGCAGAGCCCCCAGAACGTTTCCCAGCAGCCTGGGGCCCAGCGTCAGCACCCGCACCTTCACATCCCGGTAACAATGATTAATCATTCGAAGGTGAACGTTAACCTTCGTCTTAATCCGGATCAGACACTTCACCATGGTGCCGGTACCTACGCATGTGTGACCGGGTTACGTATACACGAATGGACTTCCGCAATAAATAATAACTTCTGTTAATGTGTTAGTATATTTACGCACATCTGTACATGTGCGAGAATGAGAGAGAGGAAGAAGACAGTAATATAGGATACGCAAGTCTCCACCCTGAAGGATCCGCCCACAACCTGCTCGTTTTCACTCACACTGTAATGACATACAAGGAAAGCCCTCGAAGCACAGAGGGTGTAAAAATAGCACTGTGGACAGAAACACAGGGGGACACAAGCGTCTCATTGTCTTTTTTGTATGTGCCACTGTGAAAGAGGGAGAGGACGGCTAACAAGTAATACTCTCTACGGTATAATCTATTCAACAGACCTATAACAGAATACTGTGTGTTTCAGCAGCCTCTCTACTTTCCTGTTCTGTAGGATTACTGTAAGGGAGGGGACAGCCTGTCAATAACTAAAAGTCTTTGATCATAACTTTAAAACTGGGGCGCAACAGGATCAGTCGCACACACACATTCACAGACACAAACGTACTGTCCTCGTTATGAAGACAGAATGACAGGGCCAGATGAACGCCCGGCCACGTCCTGAACAAAGGCAAACCTTCTCATGTTACAAGGGAGATTTTAGCCGTGCCAGTCATGCTGGGTCAGGTCTCAGAACAGAGGCATTGGTTTATACCCATGCAGAGCTCAGATTCAGAGTTATTTCGCTAAAGCTGTATATCCTATTATGACTATCCACTAGGGCTGGGCGATTTGGCCTAAAATCAAAATCTCGATTAATTGAACATTTTAACTCGATTACGATTAATGAACGATTATTTATTTATTTATTTATTTATTTTTGCCCTTGTCTCAGTGTTTGAGCTCTCCGTGTTGGACACGTCGGCGGAATAACGTAACGGAGCGGGGTCACGTGACTCCACACGCGGTACTGTTTTTAAAGGGACAGTAATCGAAATAATCGACCTGAAAAAATTTAATCGATTATAGGTTCTGAATGTCGATTTCGATTAGTTTTCGATTAATCGCCCAGCCCTAATTTTTACCACTACTTATGATGAACTAGTAAATCATTTCTTCTGCAGCGAGGGGCCATATCACCCTCTTCAGGGCACACAGTGTATTACAGTCTTGTCAGAGTGAATGTGTGGTTGCCAGGGGTCACCAACCTGTTTGAAACGGAGAGCTACGTCACGGGTACCGTAGCCATACGGAGAGCTACCAGTCTGATACACTAGACCAGAGTTTGGCTAAACTTCGTGTATAATAAACATGTTTTAAATGCAAATGTGATTAAAGAAGGATATCAACAGGATAAAATTAAATGTTAGACTCACAGGTCCGAGGGCACCGTGTTGGTTACTCCTGCTATAGAGCATTAGTAGAAGAAATGTCGCTCCCTGTGCTTCCTGTAGTGTATCAGAAGTACAGTGTGGGTCGTATTAATGTACTTTTGCTGACTTTTCTTTTTCATACACTTCCACTTTTCCTTTTTCCTGCTCGTCCTCATATTCTTCATTTTCCTTTTTTTGTTCTTTTCCCCTTTGCCTTGCTTTTTCTTTCATCTGCGCTTCCTTGCTTTCCTTTTTTCTTTTTCTCTTTCCTCTTTTTTCTTTTGCCAGCTATTAATTTGCTGAACTACCCCAGCCTTGTTGCCTTTATCTCCGATAAGCGTTTCTTTCGCCCGGGAATGGTTGAGTCCCTTTAGGGAGTGTACAGACTTGGTGTTTTGGGCTTTTTCAGGCTCCGCCGGCCCGAGGCAAGAGGAAGGACCGCGTGCAGGATCTGATTGATATCGGATTCGGATACGACGAGAGCGACTCATTTATAGACAACTCTGAGGCGGTGAGTGTTCAGTTATAATACAGAGTCGCTTTAAAAACAGTGGCTCATAAACACCCACTTGACAAGGGATGGGTTCTCTTCACGTTCTCTTCACGTTCCCTCCATCCCTAGAACCAAAAGTAAATACAAAAACAAAAGCTTCTTATAATTAGTTGCAGTAATAATATATAATATGTGAAGCAATAGTGTTAATAACAGTCGCTGTCTCCTGCTTTTGCTTTTCGCCGTTCCTTTCTTTTTCGTTTTCTTTCTTTTTCTTCGTCCTGTTTTTCCTCTTTCTTCCTTTTTTCCTACTTTTCTTCTTTTTGTCATATTCTTCCTCTTTCCTCCTCGATCTGTCTGCAGTACGACGAGCTCGTTCCTGCATCTCTCACCACGAAGCTGGGTGGGTTTTACATAAACGCAGGAACGCTGCAGTTCCGTGCCGCCTCGGAGTCGGACGGCGAGGCGGAGGAAGGCGAGGAACGTACAAGGGTGAGCGATAAAACCCCGGGTGCCTTCGACAACCGCATGTTTATTTCCACTCGACCGAACCGGGCCGAAATGTTTCCCACTCTTTAACGCCGCGTTAATGTTTGACTCCGAAGGAAGGGGAGGAGCCAGAGTTGAAGAGGAAGAAGGTGAAAGATGAGGACACGGAGGAGTCTCTGAAGAAAGTCCAGCCGCCCAAACAAGGGTAATGCTTTACATTAACTGTCCTCCTCGTCCTCATCACTCAGTATAAGTAGCCTCTCTCTCTCTCTCTCTCTCTCTCTCTGGGTGGGTAGGGCGGTCCTCCCTCTCCCCCATGGTGGTGTGTTATCCCCCCAGTGCTGGTGCATTTGACTTGGGACTGTTGGGGCAGAGGCTGGACGTGGGGCAGAGAGTGGACAGCTTAGTTGCTCGAGTGCTGAATGTCTGATACTAATGATCCTCTCGTCCTGCCTGCCCCAGGGTGGTGCCGCTGAGCCACCCGGAGAAGAGGAGGAGGAAGAAGCTGATAAAGGATTCTCTCTGCTTGGCCGAGATGCTGCGCCGCTTCACCAAGGAAAAGGAGGACATCCGTAAACAAAATGCCCTCGGGGTCAAACCCGCCTCAACCAATACCCCACACCAGAATCTCCCCAGCAGTGACCCGCTGCTCACAGACCTCACCTCGGACCCCGCTGTTATGTCTCTACTGACTTCCACCAATGAAAGCGAGCTGCAGGACCTCCTGAGTGACCTGGACTTCAGTATGATGGACACTGGACCGCAGCCACCCGCAGCGGCCAGGGAGAACGGCCAGCCTGCTGTGGGAGTGGGGCAGAAGGTGATGGGTGTGACTTTGTGCAGAGGGGCGGGGCTTCTCTCCCCTCCACCCCTGCCAGACGGACTGCCTGGACCACTGGTCAAACGCATCGAAGACCTGCGAGCGGTAAAATACAGTGATCAGAAATATAGAACTTTAGTAACGTGACTATTAGAGCCCGACCGATAAAAGATTTTGAAGGCTGATACCGATACAAATATTTGTTGGTTTTAAAATCCGATATTCCGATATATCGGCCGAT
>JBBPDB010034423.1:0-11684 GCA_037974465.1 Brachypetersius altus | reverse complement strand
GACTGTCCCCTGGAGTGAGAGAATGAAAGTCGCTTTGGACAAAAGCGTCTGATAAATGCCGTAAATGTAAATGTAAATTCTGTTAACATAACATTTTCAATCTGCTTTTAATCTTTTATATGAATGTTTTATATTCACATATGTGTATATATATACACTATGCAGTGGTGTAAATCACACCACCACCGGACTCTAGAACAGTGTAGACACGTTCTCTGGAGTGATGAATCATGCTTCTCCATCTGTCAATCTGATGAATGAATCTGGGTTTGGCAGTACTTGTCTGACTGCAGTGTGCCAAGTGTGAAGTTTGGTAGAGGGGGCATTATGGTGTGGGTTGTTTTTCAGGAGCTGGGCTTGGCCCTGTAGTTCTAGTGAAAGGAACTCTGAATTCTTAAGCAGACCAAGAAATTTTGGACTATTTCTTGCTCCCAACTTTGTGGAAACAAAGTCCCCTTCCTGTTCCAAGAGCAAGGTCCATAAAGACATGGATGAGCGAGTCTGGTGTGGAATAATCTGACTGGCCTGCACAGAGTCCTGACCTCAACCTAATAGAAAATTGTTGGGATGAATTAAACATCAGTGCTCAAGTAGTCCACAACTGTTTCTTTAAACCTAAACAGTAACCATAAACAGCTTAAATCCACGTCAACTACTTAACCGAAGTACTGCACATTCGGTGCACCTACACAACATCTGTCAAATAATAAGTAGCCGACACCTGCCAAACAATGCCAGAACAACATATGCCATAGAGTAGTCAAGAGAAGAGAAAAAAAAATGATTTTTTAATCATTTTTTTAAAGTAAGTAGTAGAATAAGAGTTAGACACCTAGGTGCTCCTTAAAGAGGTGGGTCTGCAGGCAACGCTTGAAGACAGCAAAGGACTCCGTGGATCTGACTGGAAGAGGGAGTTCATTCCACCACTGGGGGGCCAAGACTGAGAAGAGTCTTGACGCATGTTTCCCTCTTCTTTTGAGCAACGGAGGCTCAAGACGAGCCGTGCTTGAAGCCCTGAGAGGATGAGAAGTGACACATTGTTTGATCAATGCTGTTATGTATGGGCGTGCAAGTCCATTTTTAGCTTTGAAAGCAAGTACTATGTGCAAGGCATCATGAAATCTGAGGATTACCAAAGGATTTTGGGTTGCACTGTAGGGCCCGGTGTCAGAAATCTGGGTTTGCGTCCAAGATCTTGGGTCTTCCAGCAGCACCTAGAATTCAAAAAGCACCTAGGCAACAAAGCGCTGGAGAGTTCTAAAGTGACCAGACACACTAACCTTTGCTCTGTGTTTTTTTTAAACACTCATGACTATGTTGCCGTTTCTTAATTTTTCTTCCTTGGACCAGATTTGCTGGTACTAGCAACTACATACTGGGAACACTCAACAAGACCTGTTGTTTTGGAGATTCTCTAACCCAGTAGTCCAGCCATCACAATTTGGGTCTTGTCAAGGTGACTGCTTGCCTAGTTTTCCTGCTTCCAATACTTCTAAGAACTACCGGTTCCCTTGCTGATTAATAGATCAGATTAATAGGTGCCGTTGTAACAAAATGTTTTAATGTTGCAGCTGATCGGTGTATATTAAAAACTTTTAACTTTATTATATAAAGTTCTAAATCTAAATCCCATTGAACACATGTGGAGAGATCTTAACATTGCTGTTGGGAAAAGGCGTCTCTCCAATATGAGAGACCTGGAGCAGTTTGCAAAGGAAGAGTGGTCCAAAAGTCCGTGTGCAAGGTGTAAGAAGCTTATTGATGGTTATAGGAAGCCAGTGCCAATGATTTCAGTGCCAATAATTTTGTCCAACCCATTTTTGTAGTGTTGTGTGACATTATGTCAAATTTGCTTTTTTCCTCCTGTTTTTGTTTTGTTATAGCAAAACATGTGTTAATGCAATACTTTTCTGTGAGAAATACTTGTATTTGGGGCATATTTATTATGATTAATAATAATAATAATAATAATAATAATAATTTCTTCTGCGGGTTGCCTAAGCACTCTTGTCTGCTTTGTTCTTGCCACAGTAGGTGAGATGGTGTTTTGCCACTGGAGGTACAGACAAATTGCTGTTATGAGGTGTTTTGCCACAAGAAAAACAACAACAATAATAATGAACTATATAGACTATATAATGTATTGGTCTGCTGAATATATATTAAATAATAAAACTTTTAAAAATGCTCAACAAAAACATGTCAGACAGAGTGGCATGAGTCTCGCCTGTGTCCCAATAACCTAGCAACGATATATTACACTACACACTATAAAAATAGGCAAAGCATTTTTTCATTATATGCGGGTACTCTTGGAACGTAACCCCCTGTGTGTATATATATATATATAGTCTGACATGAAACGGCATGGTAGGTGTGCCTGTTAAAGTCAGTCATGGGTATGGAGTAAGGTATGGCTACTGCATCACAAATCTTGATTTTATTTGTAGTTTTGAGTATACTCAGAATTGGATAGTCTACTTTAAACTTGCTAAAGACCACACACCTTCCTGAATTATTTGATTACTTACTTTTCACTCTTCAAACCAAAAACATAGGTTTACTTGTACCTTGAATGTTGAATCTTTGTGTTTCTGTCCCTTAGATTCAGCTTTCACTGTGGCTCTTGGCTCTCCAGTTGTAGCACAGTACATGGGTGATCCCACAGAGCTTGTGTGTCAGGTGACAAACAGCTCCCTCTTTCAAAATGAGCGTCTGGGTGTCACATGGTTCTACTCGGCAGACTCACCAGCTATTGGCCAGATGACCACAAACATTCTTGCTTCACTGAATGAGAACGGTGTTCTTGTTCCCAGTGAGAAATACAGAAGTCGCATTGATGCCGGGTTTATTGTGATAACACAAACAGAGCCAGCCACATTCAAGCTACGCCTCCTCCATACTATGAGCATAGATGCTGGAGAATACGCTTGCAGTGTCACAACTTGGACACAGACTCGTCAAAGGAACTGGAAAAAGTCATCTGAACATCAAACTCGTGCAATTAATATCAGCTTGGCTTCCAAAGGTAACACCTAATTTCCTGAACTACATTTTAAAAGTGAGTGTGACCATTCTGTCATATGTGAACACACCATAGCACACAGTGTGAACAGCACGAAATTCTTCCTCTGCATTCACCAAGTAAAGCAACAAGCAGCAAGGAACACAGCACCCACAGTACCGTGGGGACGGTACCTTGCTCAGGGTACCTCAGAGGTGCTTAGCAGTCTTGGGAATCAAAGCCATGGCTTTCTGATCACTAAGCTACCAACTAGTTTTGATGGGACATACAATGATAACACAGGTTAGCAGGTCCAAATCATCAGAGTTAAGTTTATGTGGGTTTTGTAGTGTTTGTCATGTTGATGTCAGTTTTTCCCTAGCACTTTCACTTTCACTTTTCACTTACAGTGTTTGTGATGAAGCTAGTTATGTATTGCATGATAGTTTGTATAATTACCATATAATAATTATATGCTGAGTGTTTGTGAAGAAACAGTGGTGTCTGACTGACACTGATCATTATATCTGTGCCACAGTGTGGCCTGTCTGACTCCACACTGAAAATATTGAAACAGTTACTTGCTTGGTGCTGCGCTTTAATAAAAAAAACACATGCAAGTCTATTACAAATCTAATATTACTCATAATTCAAAAAGATGCCATTGAAAAAAACTAATCTGAAATTAGCATGAAAAAATGGTTTAGAAAAGTGTGTTGTGGTTTCTGAGAATTACAATTTTTGGTTGTTGTTGACCTGTGTATACTTTATTTGAGTATTGCTGAAACTCAATTACAGATTACTTACTTTACTTTTAATATTTTATTCCAAGTAATTCAGAACCATTTCCATACCATTCACCATGAAATAATCACAGTTTAATAATGTTTGTTGAACAAACAAAACAATGTACATAGAGCAATTCATAGTTATTCATGGTTTGCCTTAAGCTTAGCCTCTAACCCTGCCTTGTCCTTTTTTTCCTCTCTCTGTATCTCTCGCTCCAGGCCCCAGTGTCAGTGTGGTGGCCCGCACCATTCGACCAGCAACTTCTAGTGGCTCCACCTTTGAGATGTCCTGTCAGACTAGACTCAAGAACATCCAGACGGGCATAGTTCTCTCAGTCGTAATATTGGTGAATGAAGGCGTAGGAACTCCCAGCCGTAAACTTGCATCCCTTAACCCTGACCTTATTCTCAAATTTGAAGATTGGCAGGAATCCAGAAAAGATGGTCTAAATCTGGCGAGGACTGGCAGAGAGGAGTTCAAGTTCCGGATACAGGGCGTGCAGTTGACAGATCGGGGATTTTATTCATGTGAAGTTGGTGTGTGGACCAGACAGGAAGGGAATGACTGGATAGAGATTGCGAAAAAAGACTCAAATAAGGTTTTGCTTGCCTTCGAACATGCAAGTAAGGGCATTACATAAATGTTTGACTTGACTGAGATCAAGACTTTATCATATTTACTGATTTGGTTGTTTTGCATGTAGTATGTGTAAATAGTGAGGGATTAGTAATGTGCCTGACCACATTAACCACATTATTGGATTTTTATCAATAAATATATCTTTTGTGGTTTTAGAACATGGCTTGGTAACTGAGGGAGGGAGTCCAGCACAGGTTGCTGTTTGCAATGGTCTAGCACATCAACTAAATTTAAGTTGAATCAGGTCTACTTAAAGAGGAAACTTACTATTCAGGAATCATCTGTTTCAGACCCCTGCCAAAGTGAAAATGTTGGTATTCTGGTGAAATAAGAGGCAGGAGTGTGGAATTAGTAACATATGCTGGATCCTGAGGAGTAACGAAAACTATTTTATTCTAATTTATTAGTTGTTTTGTAATGAATTAGTACCATGAATATTGAGTAGACAATACAGTATTTTAATATTAAAGCATATGTCAAGAACCGGGCAGTTAGTCTCAGTCTAATTTTGAAATGTTCCCATTATTCACATAATTTAACAGTAGTGTATGATTTAACAAGTAGGCATATTGGTATGTAAAGTGCATATATGGTACTAGCTTTCAGTGTCATGAAAGCAATGTGGCATTTTTAATCTTTCTACAGAAATCTGCTAATGGTGACAAAAGTACAAATTATTACATTGCAGATGTAGACTAATGCAGCATTAGAAGTCTTGCCCAGTGACAGTACCCCTGTAGGTGGTGTAGCCTAGTAATATAGGTGGTTTCAATATGGATTTCTGAATTATCATTAAATTTAATGCTTGAGAATGACTGTCTGAACAATCTAGATGGTTTATGATACAAGTTTTAGATTGTTTCTTCAAACTGATAAGAGGTCAGTGTTACAGTAGCAGAAAGAATTAACTGATATCTGTATTCTGGTTCTCTGTAGGGCCATCATTTGATCTATCAATTAGTTCAGACACCACCAATGTTCACCCTTGGGAAACAGTTAAGATGGAGTGTATAATGAGTGTGACAAAACCTTCTCCCGACACAGGTAAGGATGAACTTTATGTTCTATTAAAGTGAATTACATTCATTAATAAAATAATCGGTTTTCCGGTGAATTGTGCTTTACTGAGCATAAGGTACTACGTATCTTGCAATTTTTTATCATCTCCCTATTTTTTACCATTAGGTACTAATGACAGTAAAAAAATATATATATTTTTTTTGGCTGTGTCATCAGAAATGGCAAAATGTAGTTTTAAATTGCATATATTAAATTGAACAAAAACATTATATAAGTTTTAAAAATAAATTATAGTTACACCAGTTATATGTTTTATAACAACTCAAACCACTCACAGTATGATGGGTGAACTTCTCATTGTTCACATGTCCAATGCCCAAGGAGAATATTCCACTGTAGACTGGTGGTGAGCATCAGGACCAGGAGTCTGGCACTTTTTTTTTTAAGAGTTGGATCACTACTGAACATAACAGACAGCAAATATGACCACCTGGCTGGTACAATGGAGAACAGGTGGTGCTGCCATGTCAAGCTGGCCATGTCAAACTAAATGTTTCCTTTATGAACAGTTCTGGTCAGACCAAAATGACCTAAATTAAGCTGAAAGTTTAAACCTTAACCACAGTAAACTTTAAGTCATGTGGTAGAACACTGTGGAAAAACAAGAAAAGACGTCTTACATCCTTTTTGGAGATGCTGAAAAGGGAATTGGTCTTTTACTGTTTCAACAGAATATGTTTAAAAGTACACAAAATGCAATGGCATCTATAGTGCTTCTACTCATAGATTTAATGCATGTTTATGAACTTACAAGTTGTCATAGTTTTGGCTATAAATGTTGTATAGTGGGGAATTTCCCCTTCATCTGTAATATTTCATCCTTATACTGGAACCACTATATCATGAACTCAAAAATCCAATGCTGTGATGAAAAGTAGAGCAGAATTTCATTACAAAAACAAACATTTGATCCACAACGTACAATGTCGCCGCACACTAGAGTTGCAATTAACAATTTTGATAGTCGACTAGTCATCGACTATTGAAACGATTAGTCGACTATTCGGATTATAACTTCCATAATTAATATTTAATTATTATTAATATTTTGTTCATATTTAATAATGGCTCCTATTTAGTTACCAGCAATTACATTTAGCATGAGTTTATTTAAATAAATAATAAAGACAAGAAAGATACTTCACTCAAAAACATATTTTAATAAAGTTTGCTCATATTAGTTTATTCATACTAAGGAATGTCAGCATTTCAACGTGCTCTTGGGTCAGGCTTGCTCTCCTCTGAGAGCAGATATTCCCCGCTGCAGAGAAGATTCGCTCTGATGGGGTAGATGTTGCAGGAATGCACAGAAAAGATCTTTCCAGGTTCGACAGTGTTGGAAAACGCCCTTCATTTTCCCACCACCATCTGAGAGGGTCTTCCTTTTTGGATTTTGCTGGCTCTGTAAAGAACATCTTCCTTCCTTCCCTTCACCATTTCGATATTTTGGGTCTCCTGGGTTCCTTCATCTTCCTCACTAAGACTGTCTGTGTCAGACTGAAGCAGGTTATCCAGTGCTGTGTTTTCCCTTGGAACAGGCACTCTCTTTTGCTGTAGCTCAGGGCTGCAGCCATCATGTCTTCTCATGTGTTACATTGATAGCAAGAACTTCAACTGTGCCTTGGACCCTTGCACCATCTTCAGCTGACATAAACTTCAGCTTTCTGAATCTTGGGTCAATGGCAGCTGCAAGAAGAAGTGGGTTCTCTCTCTCTACAGAGACGGTGTTCAGATTGTCCCATCTCTCAGTTATTCCTTTTCCTGCACTAGTCAGAAAAGCTTTCCCTGAGCTTGTCTCCCTGAGTTTGTCTGCTGTATGGACCTTTGCAGCCCTTTGATCAGCTGTGGAAGACTGTCCACTGAGGAAAATGGTGACACACTCCAACGGCTGCAACCCTTGTACCAGCTCTGGCTTTAAGTCAATGTAGTGCTTGCCTCTTGGAGTTACCTCAGGATCTGATAGAGTTGCAGTGACTGGCCACTGCTGCTCGGCCACCGAGGAGACTCTCTACCATATAGTAGGTACTGTTCCATCTTGTACTGACATCCTGAATCAGCTTGTGCTCTGGGGTGTTCATTTGCTGCTGTTTTTTCTTCAGATTTGAATTGGCCAGCTCACTTCTCCTGAAGTGTTCCACTAGGCTTCTTGTAGCACCAACAGCTTTGCGCTGGAGACAATGAGCTGGAGATTGTGCCCAGTGCAGCGGACAGAAGCCCAACAATGTTGTTCTTCAAGCATTCGCATTGCTGCCACCATGTTGGACCCATTGTCGTGAACTGCTGCTTTAATGTAGAGTTTAATACGCTCTAAATATATGGCTGATTTGTGGCCACAGTTCTTCTACCTGTCGCTGAATGCTATTGCGCAAGACCGAATCTTGTCAGTGTGGTGTATTGGTGCACTCTACTGGAAAGCGGTATTATTGCACAAGTTGAAAGGAAGGAAAACAACTCACTCCATTTAATGGCGACAATTATCGACAATCAAATTCAGCAGCGACTATTTTTGTTGTCGACTTTTGTCAGCAATGTCGAATAATCGTTGCACCGCTACAGCAAACAAGAAATTAAAACAACTTGCTTTATTGCTTAATTTATGGCTGTGACATTCAGCTATAAATTCAGCAATAAATGTCACATCCCGTCTTGGATAGCTTGAGCAGGAGGCACAAATGAAGACTTCCATGACTTTGCTTCCTTTTATTTATTCAATAATACAAAGTAAATGGCACAGAGGTCAGAAAACACAAATAAAGATCAACTCACATGAACACGAAGCCCAGGATAAAGTGAGGGCAGCTCAACAAGGTTCAGGGGAAACTTAAATACACAAACCTAAACACAAAACTTAAAACCTAACCAATAGTGGTCTCTAGCGGCCGCTGACCATGGGCGTTATAGAACACTCCCCTCAATGGCACCACTCTAGGGCACCCAGAAAGGCTTGCAGACCAACACAGAGCCGGGGTCTCTGGAGCCTCTGGAGTGCAGTGGGCCACTGGGGCCTCAGGAACTGGAAAATCAGGGACTGGAGCCTCAGGGGTGCAGCGGGCCTCAGGGACAGGGGCCCCAGGAGAGCAGCTGGCTGGAGTCCCTGAAATGCAGCTGGCCAAAGCAATTGGGACAGGAGGCTGAAGCTGCCACAACAGTGGCTTCTTCGCTTGTGAGCGCTGCTGCTTGGCTAGGGAGTGAAGCTACTTGGCCGCAAGCTATGACCAGGCTCACAAGCTGCTCCACCTCGTCTCCGAGCTGCGAAACCCTCCCCAGCCAAACAGCGAACCTAAGCGCGAGTTCTTCCGTGGACGGCTTGAGGACGGCAGGTCCAGAATTGGCAGTGCTTCCACCCACCTGCTGGCCCAGCAGTCCCGGTCCTCCTCCTCGTCCTCAGAGCTGCGGCAACCACCCAGTAATACCTCACTCAGGGAGCTCTCTTCCTTCCACCATGGGCTAATCGGGAAGGTTTCTGTGCCATTATTTATGGTCCGTTCATCTGTGACATCCCGGCTTGGATTGCTTGAGCAGGAGGCACAAACACAGACTTCCATTCCATTCTTTTATTTCTTCAATAATACAAAATAAATGGCACGGTGGCCAGAAAACACAAAATAAAGATGAACTCGCATGAACACAAAACCAAGTTCTCCCACTTAGAAATCATGGAGTGAGAGACTGTAAAAACAATTCAGGACATCACACAGTATGATTTGTAAAGAATTTATTTGTATTGCACTGCTGCACATGAGTATTTGAACACCTGGTAATCAGCGAGAATTCTGGCTCTCAAAGACCTGTTACTCTGCCTTTAAGAAATCCACCTCTACTCCACTTAGTAACCCTAATTAGTACCACCTGACATCCACCCCATGTCTTTTTTTTTAATATAACTGACTTGAGCTTTCATGTTTTGAAGTGTGTTCAAAATTGCTGTGTGTTTCGTTTCTCCACATTTGTTTCTCTTTACCTGTGAAGTCACAGACACTCTCTCCTAAACACATTTTTAAAGACAACTCAAGCATCTGCTGTCTCTCCCAATCAGGGGCGGACTCGGACAAAAAAAACAGCTCTGGCATTTTAGGGTAGAACGGTCCACCACCATTCTACCTTAAATTGAATGAATGTGTATACCAACAAAGTAGTAATCAACAAAGTATTCAACAAATTGTGAACTTACCCAGTCGAAAATGATGCAGCTGAATCTTTTAATGATTATTTTGGGGGAAAATAGGTCATTCAGTATGAGAGCAAGAGAGAGAGAGAGCGAGCAGATGTCTTTAATGTCTATATATTGATCAGAAATACCTACAGAAAAGCTGCCTCTAACACTGCCGCAAAAAGCCAAAATAAATGAATCTTTGAAAAGGCAGCCATCAGAGAGGCTACTGCACTCTCTGTCTTCCCAAGTATTAGGAAGGTCTCTCAACCATAATAACTGTCACCCATGAAGCTTCAAACCGCGGGTGTCTTGTGGAAAGTCTGGCGCTCAACCTGTTTTGCCATGTGGGGAGGGGAATTTGCCAGCTCTCACCAAGCTATTTTAGAGTCAGAATGTGTAGCAGCATTCATGGGATAATTATTTTTCAATTAAAGAATAAAATTAAAAAAAGCTAAGAACCACAGTAGTGTGGAAGCAGTCATACCAACAATAAAACTTAAAACAATAGTCTGATTGCTGATGAAATCACACTAACATTAAATTACATTAAGTTGCATTCAATCATTTTAAGGTACAAAGGTTTCTTATAAAGATATGTCTGTTGTACATTGATAAAGCCACATTAAGACATTAAACCAACATTAAAACCACCTGATAAGATTTTGTTCCCCACAAGTTCCCCTTGTGCTAATGAACTGATTTGACCTATGAAGTCATGGACACAAAGCCTCTGAAGGTGTGGTGTAGTATCAATATAAGCAGCTCAAGAAACCTTTTATGAATTACATTGTGAGTGCAGTAGCTTCGGTAGGCAAGTGACAAAGTTATTTAGATTTTTTATAGATGATTTTTTTTTTATAGATTTTGTATAGATATAATAGCTGCTTTCTGTTGATATATTTTCTCTGCAGTGTCTGAATGAGCAAATGCACAGCTCCTACAGAATTAGAGACAAACTTTGGGTTTTTTTGTGTGTTAAAATGTTGCCATTTCTTAGTGGGTTAACTAACCACTGAGGTATGAAATTGTGTGGGTGGCAGGGTTTGCTGTGTTAGCATTCAACTAATATTTTCCCAAGAGTATCTAAAACATTGAGCATTTTGTTTAATATACTCTAATGCAGGGGTCAGCAACATTTAACACTCAAAGAGCCATTTGGACCTGCTTTCCACAAAAGAGAAAACACCGGGAGCCGCAAATCCTTTTTTTGTTTTTCCACAATATATTTATTTGAATTTTTGAGTAGCAATTAGATATACATCCTCAAATATTCATACAATATATCATACAACAACAATTGCTGCCTTACTACTATAAGAACACAACAATACAACAATACAAAACAAAATCACATAAAATATTAATTGTTAAATCCTATTAAATAATATATTGAGAATTTTCGGATATTTGGGACAAAATTAGAAAAGTAAATGGAAGTATTAATAATGATCACAGTCCTGAAAACTGCAGTACCCATAGCGATTAGTCATTGAATTAGTTGTCTGTTAAATTTGATTCCCCTACATACAGTAACCCCTCGCTTTTACACGGATTAGCAGTCGCGGATTCAGTCTAACACAGATTTTTCTTAGAACATTTCCAAATAAAATATAACTGTATAAATATGGAAAGTGCATAAAATACCACTATACTTAGAGGCGGAGGGTTTGAATGTAGCCAATCCGAAAACGTTATTTATTTCTCCTTGTGTCACGGGCCGGGCCGCGAAGCCCAAACCTGGAGCTACTTGGAAGCACGGACCAGGAGGCAGACCAGAAATCTATGCTAGATAAGTTTTATTTAAAGAAAGCAGGAACAAAACAAAAAGGCACGCAAGCCAAACAGGAACTAGGATTTTAAACGGTGCAACCGGAATCAAATGTGCTCTACTCAAGGTGCTCGCTAAGGACGATGGAGGGTATGCTAACAGAAACAGGGTTTCAATATAACCAGACATCAGGGGAAAATACAGACAGCTGGGGATCATGAACACGTAAACAGAAAACAGCTGACTAACAG
>JBBPDB010034387.1:0-11687 GCA_037974465.1 Brachypetersius altus | reverse complement strand
TCCGCTAAGAGCAAAACGTTAGTGTTCCGTTTAGGACAGCACTGACCCACAGCAGTGCGCACTACAGAAGGCAGTGCGCACTACACACTAAATCTCAGTGCACTGCCGGTGGTGCGCGATTTCAGACACACCCTAAGACTGTTTGGCCAAATGACCTTATAGTTTAAAGAATGTAATTTCTGTTTCAGGAAATGAGCCAAACCAACAGAGAAAAACTGTAATGCCCTAATATTTACAGTAACACCCCGGTTTTATGCGGATGAGGAGTCGCGGAATCAGGTTCGCGCAGATTTTTTATGAGAACCAAACTGATAGTTGCATGCAGAAATCCCCAAAATAACGTGGAAATTGCAAATATTTAGTATTTTCTTTTTATGTGGCAATATTTGTTTTTTAGCATTCACTGGTTAAATGAGAGAAGATTTTTAATTGTATAATACTTCAGCTTTCTTGCTTTTAGGCTGTTCATGAGTGGGGCCAAGTAAAATATTTTATTTCAAATTTTATTTTATATTGTCCATTGTTTGAATGCTAAATAAACTATATCATAGTTTTAACAGATTTATTGTTTTAATAATTTAATAATAATAATATTTTTTTCTGTTTTCGGCCAAGTGTTTTCTCATTTTCGGTTTTCAGTTTCGGACAAAAAATATTCGGTGCGTCCCTAAAATACACTACACTACATTAGAGTATGGACACATACGTTGGTGACACGGATGCCGAAGATGCGCTCACGATTGTTGTAAACCTGCGCCAGGGCCTGAGCCTCCTTCAGCTGAGTTCCAACACGACGCACTTCGTTGGCCACCTCATGCGCCCGATTGAAATCTGTGTAAGCAGCAAAGCCTGCGACCAGCATCTAAATTCATACAAACAGACACAAGGTGGGTAAAAACTTCATGAAAAAAATATTCTCATATTGTCCATCATGTCATATTGCGCAGCCATATAAATAAATGTTATGATATAATTTTCTTAAAAGACAATTCTATGACAGTTCTTTCTTGAAGACTATTCTTTCTTAAAACTGTCTCACACACATGCAGATCACTCTGGGTGTGCTGAGGGAGGCACTGACCTCCAGGGACTCCAGATGCTCCTGGAAGTTGTTCTGGTCAACCAGCTGGATCTTATGGAAGCGTTCCTCATCCTCCTCATGCTGTATTTGCACATTTTCCATCTGAGTGAGGATCTTATGGGGCCAGGCCATTGCTGTCCACCTGCACAAAACATACTGTAATTGTCAGTGAATATGGAATATGTCCACAAAACTATACAAACAGAAAGAGTCACAGTGACAAATCCAAAACACCTGGACAGTTCAAATCCAAAAACACACCTCGTGAGACAAAAAGAATGGCTGGCATGTAAATGTGTCATACACTGACGTTTCACAAGTGTTTTGGATGCGTCTGTCCCTTCTTTTTGGTGGATAACCACAAAAATGATCTGTGGTTTGTGAAGTGAGGAAGGGAGATATCATACAGTCACTGGATATGAATACAACATGTGAGAAATGTGTAAAGCAGAACAATCGAACCATTACAGACCATCTGTATAGAGCAGGGAATAAATGTGTGCAATTCTTTTACATCATTTCATAACATTTCATTAAAATAAGGTGTGAGGCAGTTAACAAGGCCACAAGAGGACCGTCAAAATACTCATACATGCTCTTAGGCCTTGATTAGACTGAAATCTGAGCAAAACAGATCTGTTTTTCATCATAGGGGCCTTTCAACCAGTATAAAGCTCATGTTTGGAAGAAAGAACTTACTTTGCAGTGAAATCATCATTGGAAAGATTGTAGAAAAACTCATCTATTAGCTCATAGTCAGTCATGGTTTTGGACAAAAGCTCCTGCCAAGGGTTTCAGCAATAGGGTAAACACAGAGAGGAAGGAATTCATTTATTAGAGAATGAATTAGAGTGAATTTACAATTGTCAACCATACTTTTCAGAATCAAGAAAAAGAAGCAAGTGTTGGATTGGTATTTTACTTCATGAGCTTTCAGCTGATCTGGGACCTGTTTCATCCACTCCCTATGCTCCGTCAGCTCCTCAATGCTGTTGGGCTTCTCATACAGCTTCCTGCTGATCGCTTTGCACTCCTCACATGCCTGGAACATATTTAGTTTCTCATCAGTTGGAAAAAAACGCTCTTCTGACTTTCAAACCTATTTATAGTTTTGCACTTATTTTGCAATACATCCATTTATCTCTTTCTATTTTGTATTCATTTTATGCTCTGGTTTTCTTGTCTGTAAAGTGTCATTGAGTGGCTTGAAAGGCATCTGAAATAAAATAAATAATAATAATAAAGAATGTCATAGAGGGGTTAATCGGTGCTGTAATGAACTGCAGGTGAGACGTGCCTCGTCCAGTTGCTTGTGCAGCTTCAGAGCGAGGCTGTCCAGCACTGCTTTAGCCAAGGCGCTGCGTTTCTTGGACAGGCTTTCCCGCACGGCCTTTACGCTGACCGAGAATGGCCCAATGATGATGGAGGAGGGGAGAGACTGTTCCAAACTCTGCTTCTCCTTCAGGTGTTTCACCACCTCCCGCTTCACCTCTGCCGGCGTTGTGTTCTCCTCACTGTGATGTCTAAAAAAAATCACAACATGAACTTTTCTCAAATGTAACACATTTCCCCCTGAATTACATATACCTGCAGGAACAATCTGCGTCACATCAGTGTACATAAGCAGCTAATTTTTTCCAGGCTGAATGCACATTTACATGTAAACAAGCGACATCAAAACCATAAAATGGATTCTAGGTGCAGAATGATGTAGTATCCATTTTTGGACTATAGGAACTGGTACTTTTAACATGTTTCATTACATCAAACACTTTTAATGAATAAAACCACAGACATTTCACATGATTGCTTCTTTGACACTTTTAATCACAGAAGTTTCACACGATGGCCCCTTAAACAGCAGCTATGGTGTAAACTTCCTGGGATACTTTAAAAATTGTACTTGAGGAAGGTGTTGACGTCGGAGTTGTGCAGCTCGAGGTGACATTCATATTCTCGGGCGTAGGCTTGGAGAGGAATGAAAGCCTGACACAGGGCGAGTCTCAGTCTCTCTCTCAGCTCTCTCACTGCTGGCTCATACAGGCTCACTGACTCCAACAGAGTAACTCCACCAAAGAACAAGTTCTTCATCACGAACTGAGAGGGGGAGAGAAAATGGATATAGAGACACAGACTTTGTCATCCTAAACCTTGCACATGCTTACACCTTACATTAACTTATGTTTTGAACGATTCAGTCATAAATACATGACACTGAGTACAGACAATTTGAGACACAGTGTGATCCAGTTACATTTGGGATGATACTTTGCAAGTCTACATTTGAGGATTTGCTCATGGACACTATGAATTTTACAATCATATTTTTTAGATAATAGTTAAAATACGAAGAGGCCAGAATGCCCCAGCACAACAAAGAACATCCTAATCTGCAGCATCACAGCTGAGAAAAAGCAGCTTTAAACAGGCCCACAGTAGATGTAATAGTGATGTCTGTGTAACCTTGTCCAGCTGAGGGATATTATGTGTGGACAGGATGCCTTTGTCAAGTAGGTTAGTAATTGATGTCTCAAAGTTCTCCAGCGGAGTGCTGTAATGGACTCCATTCTGATCCAGCACTAGATCCACCAGGAAAATCGGGTTCTTCTTTGGCCTGTAAAGCGATCATGACAACAACTCATGACTGATGTAAAGCATTTCAAATGTACAGTGTTATAATGTCTAAACATTCAAAAAGTCTACACCCTGCAAGTTTATCAAGTATTTTATACCTTAATGCTTCACATTTGTGTTTGTGACATATCTGTCACTACTGTGAACATAACATGAGCAGTGTGAAATGCCCACACATGCAGATTTTCATCATTAAGTTTGGATGTTTGGTTTGGAGGCAAAAGTTAACACATTCTCAACCTAAATATATGCCACTTTTCTGCTAAATTCATTGCATCATTTCTATGTACCAGAACCTTTTTTCTTAAAAATTGTTGTAATATATTTTCCACATATGATCTGTGTGAATGAAAGGGGGTGAATGTAACATTTACAAACTTTAAGCCTTTTTAATTCCAGAAAGTAGCTGGGCTCTTTAGCAGTATGTAGTTTGTAAAGCAGTATGAAGCAATACTCGAATGATATTATCAGGGAATATGCAGTAATTGAGCAAGTGTGTAGTAAAGCAGAAATGTAAATGATAATAAATCAACAAAATGTACTTTACCATGGATGCCCAAATTTGCATATGACTATAAAACAATGGAGTAATAAAAGCACATTAACTCCAATCTGACGGTCACAAAATGATTTCATAATATCTCCACAAAACATCCAGGCAAAATGTTTTGTGCCTTTAGGCTTTTGTGTCTCACTTGAAAGGGCTGTTGATAAGGTCAGAGCCCCAGGTGAGGTCAGGGGCACAGTGCAGCACGCTGTGGCAGGCATCCAGCACCAGCTGTGCCAGGCTAGCCAGGGAATCCTGCACCAGGAAACGCAGTGAGTCCTGTTGTCTGTAGCGCACAGATGCCATCAGGTAGCACATCTTGGACATGCGGTACATCTCCCAGTCGGACTGGTTGAGATTGAACCAGCCAGGCCCAACATCCCGCAGGCTAGAGTGAATCCCGTTACACAGAGTGGTCACCCAGGAATCCTTGAGGAAGAGCTGAACCTGGGGAGGGAGAGATTGGTAGTAAAAAAGAAAGCATAGAAAAAGTAGTTATTTTCATAAAGTCACACAGATCTGCTTATGTGGTTTCTGACACTGTATGACTGTTATGGACAAACAACTGGACATGAAGTATGCTGCTTAGCTTAAAGCAGACAGAAGTCTAAATCTTAAATCATAAACAGCACAAATCTGTGCTGAAAGCGTAACAAATGGTAAATTGACGTCACTTGGCAAAACGCCTCCTTATATGGAAGTTCAACCGGTTTGTGTTCATGCTGGTGATGTCAGACACCATGCTGAGTTTGTTTGTTTAGTGGTCCATGTTACAAAAAACTAAAGTTATTGTAATTTAAAATCCATGTGAAATGACTGATGTTACAAATAAATTCAATTACAAATGCTGTTGCCCTTAAATAACAATAAACACATTTCTTTTATTTTAGGTCTTAGAACCCAGTAGAACTTTGAGTAAAGTGGGTGGGGGAAACTCGCGGATGTCGAGGGGGGTGGGTGTGTGGGGTTAATGCAGGGTCTGCAGAGCAGCGAGCATGTAGGAGAGCAAACATCTTTTTTAGACCGTTTTACACCATTTATATTTGTTCAAAGTTCTAAGGGTTATCTACTGTCCATCCTTCTTTCCACTTTTTGGTTACCTGTGTTACCTGTGTGTGTGTTTGTGACTGTGCCAACTCAAACTCCTCTAAGCGTAGAGGCTTGGTGAAGTTCAAGTGAAAGAGGCTCATTGCTGCCACTCTGTTGCACTCTGCTTGCACTTTGGACAGAGCGAAAATGACCTCTGGCTTGGTCAGCAGGGAGTTTAAGACAAAGGCAGCATGGTTCTTCTCAAACGGGTAGTCCGGCACAGAAACCAAGCCTGGGGTTTGAGAGTGTTCACAGTGAGAGGTATTCAGACACCCGGTACTGAAACATATGAAGAAACTTCAAAAGGATGGGGATGATCATTATAAAGTACTATAAATAATAGTAAAATATATGTTCAAATGCTGTACCCCTACCTACTACATATCTGCCCAATTACACACACACATCCACATACACACACTCAAACACACACACCTCTTTGAGGTGCTCTCTCTGGTTCATCCTGGGGCAGGGTAATGTGTGGGAACTCCTCAGGGTTGTCCTGGACAATCCTATCAAAGCTGAGTTGGTTCATGGTTCGAATGTACTCCAGTTGAACCTCCTCCTCCAGATGTTTCACACACTCCTGCAGTCTGCATTTCATGTTTTAAATACACACACAAGCAGGCACTTACAGACAGCAGACATTAAGTTTCTAGCACAAACTGCACATTTCTGTACTACTGAGAAACTATGAATAAAAATAGATGTTCCTGTTATTACATGGTATGAGGTAATGTACTGTTTTTCTTCATGTGTTTCCATATTTAAACTATATTGCTTTTAGTTTTCCAGTCCTCTTTTTTTCTCTTTTCCTAACCCCCTTTAAACATTAGGTCTTTGTGTGTTTAAATAGCTCTTCAGCCTTCCCTGCCTCTGTATTTCTTACTGTGGTAGTCTGAGGCCCGGAGTGCTGAGAGCGAAAGTTTTAATATGTTGGAGGCTGGAGGACAGCAGGGTGGGCGTCCCGCTCCAGGTGGGCATGCAGTCCACTGAGAGATGGTAGAGCAGCAGAGCCTCTGTGGTCCTCTGTGAGTTGAGGGCAAACTGGACCCTCTGAGCAAAGATGAGTGGGTCCTCAGCCAAAAACATCAGCCTGACACGGGGAACCCAAAACTGACCCACCATCAGCACGCCTGAAGTGAGAGAGAGAAATGGAGAAGGTGAGATAAAATGTCTGTTTGCTCTGATCTTATTTTTCTACTGGATGTATATCGTTATGTATATATATTTTTGGATTACAGGTACAAAATCATCTTCTGGGCTGAGGCACTTGCCATTGTTTCCACATTCAACAGGTTTGCCTTTGCCGTCTGTGACTTGGCCATTGGGATCTGCCTTTTGCACCAAGTACTGCATCGTCTCCCGACTATATTCCAGGACTCCCACAGACTGCCAGCCATACTCTGGAGAGAACAAGAAGCATTTGAGCTACCTTAGCCACGCAAGCATAAGAAAAGAATCCTGCTCTCATGCATGTTTCATACTAAACACTTGAAATGTATTATATATTTAAAGATATATAATAGCTTAATACTGTTACTATAGTGATGCTGGTATTTTCTCTGGGTTTTGGAAAGATCAGTACCAGGTGAGACAGTGTCACTGGTCGGCAGCAGTGCCTTGGCTGGGACAGGTTTGCGGTCACATGAGCCTGGCTCATAGCCCAGAGCTAGCCAGTCATCTGGTGTCCGACAGTCAAATTCTTCATTGTCAAAGATCTGGAATTGCACATACAAACTCAAGATAAAGCAAATAAATGTTACAGCTAGGACTGTTTTGTTCGATGAGAGTTTTTATATAACCACGCTTCTTCCAAATGACCTCGCTGTCTGTTGCTCAGACTTTTAAATGTGCATATCTAGGACCATTTAAAATGAGACTACACAAATCACGATTTTCATTTTAGACATCGTCTTAAAAAAACATTCGAATGTAACGTTTAAAGTAAGTTATCGCACAGCTCCATCCGTGTGTTTTTGAGTTAGTCTGTCAACCGTACTCATGTGGATTCCCAGTTCTGCCAGCAATATTACTCTATCAGTTTTGTGTTTTCTTTTTTGTCAGTCTGTTCAGTAACAACCCAGCCTCAGTCCCCCCTATTGCATCAGGATATCATTAGAGATGCTGCTAATCAGGTCGTCTTACCGCTAGAGGCAAGTAGTTAGAAACTGAGGGGCAAGGTATTGTGCACACAGGTGGACAGGGGCTTTTAGAAGAAGGTGGGCCGGGGCTCCTGGAGATGGGTGTGGGGCTTTCTGTGTGTTCAACCATGGCCATGTCTCGGGGTACCAGCTGGTTGGAGTCAATACCAAGTTCAGCCAGGAGCTGAGTGATATCTAACTTTAGATACTCTCGCCGCCGCCTGGAGGGTAAGAAATAGCATATCACGGAATATTATTTCAAAATAAATAATTGTTTTTATTATATTCAGTGTGTTGTACTCTGGAAATACCTCTCAATCTCAATCTTACGAGGCCGCTTTCCAGGCGAGCAGCTGTAGGGTAACTGCACTTTAGGTGTTAAGCCTCCTGAGGAGAAGTCCGAGTGTTGCAGCATCTGAGTGGTGGGACCATGGCTGTCTTTTTCCACGATACTGAACAAGTCAGAAGGAGATCGGAAGGTGCTCGCTGGCATAAGAAAGGAAAATCACACTTGTCCGAAATGTGCAACTGGAGACAGCTTTCAACAACACAGTGTAAAAAAGATGTTTCAGCAAAACTTTTGCTCCATCTGAAATAAACACCATCATTAATAGTTGTCCACCATCATCACATCCTCTTTCTGCGATTAATAAAAGTGTACTAAACCTCTCTATGATGTCAACTGTATTGAAACTGTCTGGATGTGTCTTAAAATCTTAAAATGAGATTTTACAATTCACTCGCTTGTACTCGACTCTAATTGTACTCAATGAACTCTGAATAAACACTGTCATATTCTAAAGAGAATATTTAAGGTAACCAAGCCCAGAAGACCACCTGCACACTAAGACTAATGCCGTTTTTGCATTTGCAAAAGTTTAAACAAAAGTTTGACTTTTAAAAGGAAAGGAAATTTACAATTATCCAAACTATTGCATACAACTGTCAATTTGGGTTCAACTACATTTAGTATTTACCTCATGAGTGTGTGAAAGGTTTTACCTTTTGGTATGTTTGAATCATATCCAGCCTGGCAAAGCAAGCTCTGCTCAGTCACTGCGCCTTGAGTGAAGGACTACAAATAACACAGGCTTTAAGTGATCATGAAGAACGTTAAATATTGTGAGTGTGAGCATGCACATGCATATTTATTTATCTATTTCTGAGATGTCCTCCTAATGATGGGAAGTCTGGAAAATCTGTAAAAGTGGGAATATTTACCACAAACCTCAGCTTTTTTTGGTTACTGGGATTAAGGTGTAGCTGTAACAGTATTAAACAAGACAGTGGAATGTCCTCACAAATTTAGTAATACCAAGTGTGTGTGTGTGTGTGTGTGTGTGTGTGTGTGTGTATGTGTGTGCGAGAGAGAAATAGAGAGAGAGAAATGTGGGGAATCACAGTACTTTTGGTGCATTTTTAGGACATGGTTTTAGTTTGTTTAGTTTAGACAGGTCAGGTTGTTTGTGTCTGCATGTGTGTGTGTGTGAGAGAGAGAGAGAGAGAGAGAGAGAGTTAGAGGGAGAGTTAGGGAGATAGAGGGAGAGAATGATGGGAGATATATTATGCAGTTATGTTCTCTTTCTTCTCTTTTTACCTTGACAGGTAGTTTGGCTGCTGAGCTGATAAGCTCTGAGTAGAAGCACCTCTCCTCTGTGGTGGGATATTTCCTCACAGGGGGCAATTTGCTCCTGTGGCAGAGCAGTGGTGTTGGTCTAGGCTCCAGTAGTCGGGTTTTACTGGGTGGGTGTGGCAGGAACACAGCGGCTCTGTCATTGTTTCGCTCTGTCTGCCTTGTGTATTTTCTCATACCTCAGCCACTGTCCGTCTGAAACAGGAGCAGACCCAAAGGAAAGGAACATTCATAAGATCTCTTCTTTCTCCAGCCTATTTCTCCTACACATATCTGAGCTCAGTTACCATTAGTATGAGATTTCGACCACTTTCTCACACTTCTTGAATTCAGCTCCTATCCCAATTTATGATCTTAAAACACTTTCTCTTGTCTCTGAGTGCTCTTATCTTAATTTGTCTCAGATCATCAGAACTTCAGTTTAACCATAAGAAAACTTGTTTGGCTCATGAATGAGTCTATACAACACTTGAAATGTATCTCAGCTACAGAAGTTGGACAATTTTTGTATCCATAAGGTTGTTAAAGTGAAGGAAACTATGAAGCTGATGAGAACAGGAAAAGCCCTTGTGATTTTCTTTTGCTCCTTATTTCTCCAAAGGGAGGGGTTAGGAGAAACAAGGGACACTTTATATGAAGAGATGATTTATTTCTGATGAGACAACTTAAAGACGGTTGTGAGCAAAATTTTCCTCTAGGGAGAAAACAACAGGGGTGGCAGGCAAAATGTGCAGGTTGGGCAGTTCACAACAAATCAGGACAGTTTGCAAGGTATTTTAAGCAATTAAATTTACATTATGGGAATATTTAATTAACATAAATTGATACTAATTTTGTTAAATCCACTTTACTGTCATTTGACGGCTATTTAGCCAGCTAGCAAAAGTTAACTAACTGAACTTTGGGTAAAACAAGACAGTGACACTTGAATAAAAATATAAGTCTCAAGTCATAAACATGTTAAGCTATAAAAAAATTTTTTTTGCTCGGGTTGACTGAAAGCATACCTCTTTTCAATACAGACGTTTCCTCTAACCGCTATAAACTTTCTCTTCTTCCTTCAATCTCTGAGTACAAACCGTAACTAAGGGACGCAGCAACGGTCGCTAAGACGGCACCACTTCCCAGAGAGGGGGGTTCAGGACGGTACCATTCCCACAGCAGGAGTCAAGTCAGCTTTCAAGTTTATGGTCATTAACAGATAACAGAATAACTTTATTACCATTTCTTGGACTCTTAATAGTAAAATAATTTTCATTTAAGCTTTTAATAGTAATGACATAGAAAAGGTAGCAAATAGCATGCTCACTAGTCTAAGCATGCTGCTAAACTGCTGGTGGCATGGTGGTTAGGGAGTTGTGGGTTCGGATCCCAGGACTCCTAGTGGTACCACAGAGATTCCCTTGAGCAAGGGGACAGTCTCTTTCTGGCAGCTCACTGCTTCACTTGGTGAATTGGTTAAATGCAGGGAATGAATTTTGTGCTGTTCTCATTGTATGCTGTGGTGAGTTATGTCAAATGGACACTTAACACCAAGCGTTCTCAACCTTTTTATTCAAAGGTCCAAATCTAATTTCCAGATTAGGGCAAAGGTCCGGGATGAGAGGTGATAAGCTAAACCGTTTTACTAAATTTTCTTACAACATACAGTCAAAAGAAATGGTGCTGTTTGCCTATAATTGTTTGTTTGGGAACCTAATCCGCTCTCTCCTTTGGCAATAAAGTGTAATATGCACTGTAGTTTTATGAAAAGATTTAACAATAACTGTAATTTACTTAATGCATTTTATTCCTCAATAAATAAAGTGCCTTTGTTTAAGGTGTTACAGAACAAGACACTGAAACAGCAAAATGAATGAGGAAAAAATGAGACAAACTAGTGTGAAAAATAATAAAATACGCATGTGTGTTTAGATATCTGTAATGCTGTAGTGCAACAGGGCGTAGTGTGTACATGTAAATGTGAATATATGTGACTATATATTGTGCTGTTCTGGGGTTTAATGGGAATTGAAGGGCTGTTTCTATATTGTGAAAATTAAGTTACTTGAGGGTTTGTTTGTGTTGCACTGCTTTCAGAAAGAATGGAGCTGTTAGATTTGATACAATTTTCTCTCCTGTCACTTGATTTGCTGGCTGAATTTTTAGTCCCGTATTTTCACTGGTTAGTTAGCTTCTCTACTGTGATCTGACTGGCTACCTGAATTTCTCTCCTGTAGTGTGAGTGGTTGAAAACTTCCCTCTGATTGGCTAATTAAATTTCCTTCATGTATCCTTATTGGCTAGTTTTTTCATCCTCTACATTGATTGGCTTAATACTTACTTCTTTCTTGAGTTTTCTCTCCTGTAATCTAATTGGCTGCACCCTGATCAGATACTCCTTTTTTCTTATGTGATTGGCTAGTTTAATTTCTCCATGCTGCTGTCTGATTTGAATTTTAACTTCTGCGGTTCAAATAGTTATTTTCTTTCCAGTTGTCATAAGCGTCCTTGAGCTCGGGAAAGGCGCTATATAAATAAAAATTATTATTATTATTATTATTATTATTATTATTATTA
>JBBPDB010034274.1:0-11697 GCA_037974465.1 Brachypetersius altus | reverse complement strand
AATGCACTTTGTTCAGGCACTATGTTCAGAGTATTAAAATGCACTTGGATACTTGTTTTATGAGAGAAGATATTTAAAGAAAAGTATAATATTTCAGCTCTCTTACTTTTAGGCTATTCATGAGTGGGGCCAAGTAAAATATTTTATTTAAAATTATATATTGTATTATGCATTGTTTGAATGCTAAATAAACATGTTCATAGTTTTGTAACAGATTATTTTAATAATATAGTAGTAATAATAATAATAATAATAATAATAATAAGTTGGGGGTTTTTTTGGGGGGTTTTTTTTTACCAAGTGTTTCCCGGTTTTCGGTTTCGGTCCAAAAAAATCCTTTCGGTGCATCACTAGTATAAAAGTAAATTGGCATTAAAATCTGGTAGTATGTTTTAACAGTGCCGGTATACAGGAATACTGAGCCTAATACTGAATACAGAAATAGTTTTAATTCAAGCATGAAACACACGAGAAAAAACCAGAGTACAAACCGGCTCCATATGGAAATACTTTATCCGGGTAACAGTTATTGTTTCAGTTCTGCAGTCCTTGTCGCAGAAGCGCAAAATATGATTGAGGCCTAATGTGTGCCTACTGTTAGCCATCCAGCTATCTGTGTCTGTTACACAACCTTTCTGTTTGCATAGGGCCTGTTTGACGGGAGGTGTTTTGACAGTCAGTCCATCTTTCAAAAGGACTTATAAGGATCATTATTTTAATATTATAATTACTGCTTCTGCCACTAACATGGTTATTATTGGTTTTACTATTATTCTTATTGGGATTATTATTACTACTTTTTAGTTTATGAAGATGATTATAATTTGCCATATTAAGGGGCAAAGGGACTGGATGCCGAGCAGAATCCAGATCCTGGTCTTAACCTGGTTTAACAAGGTCATTAAAAATGTGTGTCCGTATGAGTGAAGTGTTTCACTGGTCCCGCTCTGTTCTTAATGTTTGTCCTTACGTTTAACTTGATTATCCCAAATTACACATGCTGTTCCCTTATTAGCATTAGCTAACGCAGAACGAGCTCATGTAAAACAGGTTAAAAAAGAGGAATGCAAGAGAGTGACTTCAAAAACACTCAATGAGCTCTGATTCAACGTTTCATGTCTGCGAGCCAAGGAAACTGCACATACTTTATGGCTTTAATGTTGATTCTGACTCTTGTGTTAAGAAGCTCTACATGTAAGGGCAGGCAGTACAGTTATATAGAGGGGAGCGCCGTTTAGTGTTTCCTGTTCATAAAATTGGTATTTCTCATCAAAATGTAACTGAGACTAAAGAATATTAGACCTGTTGCAAGAGAGGCAGTTCTGTTGTCTAGAAAGTTCAGTCTATAACCTGCTCGGTAATTTTATAAGATTACTATTGGTAAAAATCGGACCTTCACTTTTTAAAACGAGTGTAATGTTGTGTGTAAACATTACAATTCCAAGCATACACTTTAGTATCCAACCCGTATGGTTTAAATGTGGAAACTACGCCGCAAAAGAGCTTATTTTGAATTCATGCCTTTTGTGTTGTCAACCCAGACTGTTAAATGCGAGGAAAGTCCCGCCTAACCTCTAAAATTCCAGCTGAGTTTGAACCGATCCAATCAACTATCCATATTCGGTGCTCATACTGATGACACTGATTGACTATCCAGAATCAAAGGTTCTTTGTATTTGATGTTACAAAACTGGTGCCATTTGCAGAGGCAGTGGTTGATCTCTCACTTCCCTCTTCACCCACCTTCTTTCATCATGGAAAAGCTTGCACTGGCACATACATGAAAGTAATTCTAACTCTCCCCCTCTAGCCCGTAATGAACCCCTGAAGAAGGACAAGCCCAGGTGGAAGAGTGACTACCCCATGACAGAGGGCCAGCTGCGCAGCAAGAGGGACGAGTTCTGGGACACGGCTCCAGCATTTGAGGGCCGGAAGGAGATCTGGGATGCCCTAAAAGCGGCTGCTGTAGCCCTGGAGTGCAATGACCATGAGCTGGCTCAGGCGATACTGGATGGAGCCAGCATCACACTGCCACATGGTGAGACCTTTCTGTTTCAGTGGCCTTACAATAATGCTCGTTTGTGGATGACATGATTTCAGGCTATTTGAATTTCACCAGCAGTTTCTGCTGTTTTAGTTCAGCACCCTTTTCAACTTGCATTTTTTGCTCCAAATAAGCAGTTGGTCAGTTTATCATTTTTGATTTCTGTCCAATCTGTGTCGCCATTTTATGGCATAAATAACGTGAGCCAGGTATTTAATTGGCACCGTCTATGAGGGTGAAATAGCCAGCTCCCTTAGACTTCTGATTTAGCACTTAACTCAAGTCCTGTCATTTAAACAGGAAACAAATTTTATTGTAAATGTTTTAAATGATTCTTAAAAGCAGTGGTAATAAAAAGCAATGACACTAGCCGATGCTGTGATTCTGGCATTAGAAGGAAAAATAAAATCTAATATAAACGAAGGTAAAATGTTACAAAAATAGCTGTAAAAAGATCAGTATCAGCCATAAAAGGCATTATTGATGAACCTCTATATGTTAAGTATTTTAAATTATCTTTTAGTTTTTCTTCAGAATCATCATTGAATTTTTTGTCTGGATCAGTAGTGTTCTGTTTTGCTATTTCTCAGTATCCCACTTGCTGGAATATTTTGCGGAATACTCAGTGTCCGGTTCTTACCTGTAGGGTCCCTAACGGAGTGCTATGACGAGCTTGGCAACCGTTATCAGTTGCCCGTCTACTGCCTGGCGCCTCCCGTCAACCTGATCACAGAGCGGAGCGAGGAGGACCCCTCTGAGAACACGGAGCCCCAGACGGCCTCGAAAAAGGAGTTCCAGCTGAAGGTACGTCTCTCCACAGGCAAAGACCTGAGGCTAAGCGCCAGTATGGTGGATCCCATTGGCCTGCTGAAGAAGCAGCTCCAGGCCCAGGAGGGCATTGACGTGGCCCACCAGCGCTGGTTCTTCTCAGGCAAGCTCCTCACAGACAAGACACGCCTGCAGGACACCAAGATCCAGAAGGACTTCATCATCCAGGTCATCGTGAACCAGCCGACACCACCCAACCACTAAGACGAGTAAAGACAAGCTGGGAGCTTCATATCGTGATGGACCAAATCAACACAGCTGTGGACATATCTTGGCTTTTTTCCCCTCTTTTTTTGGTTTTTCTTTTGTAAAAAAAAAAAAAATTCAAAAGACTTGAATGAGAATTAAGAATGCAACAGACACCACACGCTGCTTTTAACGTTCTTCTCTACCATCAAAAAGCTTGACTGACTGTGACCCTGCTGGTTTCTCCTTCAGGACGGCGAGCTGGCACTGTTTCACTGGTGTGGACTCGCTGCCGGCCATAACATCCGCATGTGGCCTCCACCTGTGAGCCCCGGTTAAAGTCAACCAGCCTAAAGAATAGCATTTTCTTTAAGTGCCAATACGAAGAACCACTTCGGTAGGAGAACAAAGCACATAATCTCTTGACTATGCATTGTCTGCAAATGCCTAATGGAGGATCAGGTCAACCCATACCTCAGCGGTCCTGTTCCAGAAGAGATCTCAAGGATTCTGTTTTTTTCTTTCAATTTTTTTTTTAGGAATACGATAATCTCGTGAGCTTCATTTGCACACTTGAAAAAACGTACAAGCATCTGTACGTATTGTGCGCCTTTCAAAGAAGAAAGGATTTCTTATACGCTGATTCTTGTCGATGTGTCGGTTTGTGTGTCTGTTTTGAGGTGCGTCCGTCTGGCTGTGCGGTCTCTTTGTAGCGGCTGGACCCACAAAGATGTCGGTCAGCCCATTTTCCAACCTGTATAATATCTGAAATTCTGTGTGAACGGCACAATTTGACTATGCAATTTACGTTTGTTGACGATACAGATCTACTCGTGAGCCTAATAGAGAATTATTTCTTTTTGTTTGACCCACAATCCATATAGATGCCTCTTCTTTCTCTACCGATCTCACAAATGCATTTTATTGTATGTGACCGAGGATGAAACAAGCTTACTGTATTTCCAATAGGGATCCAGTGCAAAACACAAAGTAAATGCAAGATTTACAAAAGTGTTCCTCATGGCCAAGTCTAACAAAGCTTGGTATTATTGTTTTGGGTTTTTCTTTTCTAGATTTACAATCTGCAACTCTTGCTGCCTCCCAATGGACTACTGCAACCTCTCTGTAGCGGGATAAAATAAAATTCCTTCTTTTATGTGATGTTCTTTCTCCTGTTTTTGCTTCAACTTTTGAACGGGATAAAGGTAGGTAGGGTGGTTCTATCTACCTCATCACCCAGCATAACTGCTGCTGATGGTACCATAAACCTGAAATAAAAGCGTTTTCTTTGGAGACTTTATGCATCACAGTGCCTTGCATATATCCTTCCTCTATGAAGGGGTTAGTTGGACCGAAACCTTCACAAAACTCTGGTAAAAATGTCACTGGAATCAGGAAGGATGTTTATAATCATTTATTATAATAGCGTTCTGGGAGGGAGCTTTTAGAGGCAGACGTCTGGTTCCATTGACTGCCATTTTGAACAGTTCTGACTCAAGAGTTCTCTAGAACAGTGTGTTTTACACCAGATCCACTCTGTTTACCCAATGACCTCCTTATGTAAGGCTATATTGTCTTAAAGTAAAAGAAAATGATCAGTGCTCCATAACCAGTTGCTCACAATGTGATCTTTTTAGAAAAGTTAAATGTAGCTTTATTTTATTTTTTTTAGCATAACTGCTAAAACTAGCAGTGTGAAATCCAATTTAAAGAACTGCCCAGTCTAAATCTACATACTGCAGCCTCATGGACTTATAATGAGAGGCATTTCCACCCTTCCTTGGTTGATAATAATGTCAAAATGGACACAGAGAGTGTTTTTTTTTTTTACTTTGGAAGATGTTCTGTGTCCAAAAAAGGACTTCTGTTTTTGACCTTAAGCAAGGCCTGCTGAAACCATCAACCCTGGAAGTTCACCAAAAGTGTGCATCATCCCTCCTTGCGTCCGAGGCGAACAGCAGAATTTGAACTGCCCTACGAATGATGGTTCTGTAAAAAAGACGTGAGCTTTAAACTGTAAAACCTTGCACAGATGAAGTAGATGTGAGAGCTTTTTGTCAGTTACTGTTGAGATTTCATGAGCTACATGATATTAAAGGAGAAGTAGAAAAGGGTGAATAATGCGGGTAGGAGGGTGTGATTCCATATTATGACATGCTATTGCAGGTCATTTAAACAGTAACGATGTTTGCATTTTCACTGATTTATCAAAGTTCATACAGAACATCATTGAGGATCATCTAATGGTCAGGATACTCACAGCCTGACTTATGGATTTAACACATTGCAGCAGGTATCGCTATTGCAAAACTCAATTAAATTCAACTGTAATTCAATTGTAGTGCTAGGGCAGCTGGGTGGTCTAGTGTTTAGGGTGTTGCCCCTGCAATCATAAGGTTATGGGTTTGAATCCTAACTGCCAGTATCATCACTGAGGTTCCCTTGAACAAGGTACCGTCCCCACACACTGCTCCCTGGGAGCCCCTCATTGGTGGCAGCCCACTTCACTTAGTGAATGGGTTAAATGATGAGAGAGAATTTTACATTGTTCACAGCTGTGTGACTATAAGGGCCACTTAACTTTACAACCAGTGTTGTCCCAAAGCAGCTTTACAGATCTCCAAGCCCCAAGTGAGCCAGGGGCAGCAGAGGAACTGGAGGAAAAACTGGAGCAAGAACCGTCGGGAGGAACCAAGACTCAACGGGGGAAGTGGTTGACCTGGAGTGAGAGAGAGAGAGTCTGTATTGGGAAAACGAACAATAGAAGGCCTTTACATACAAACTTAATCTCTGTTAGACAGATTGGCCATCTACGGCTAGCAGAGTTGGTAACAGTTGAAACCCAGTGCGGGTCTGAAAATGGATTTGGCTTGCAGGTGAGAGTGATGCAGGTAGGGAATATGGATTTTGGCTCCCGGCTCTTGTGTCTTGGCTGACCTTCGAGCTGCTATCCTGAATCACTGCCCCGACTGCTGTGTCCCTCTCTATGCTTCTGGAAGCTCTAAACAAGGTATCTGCACCTCATGGCATCACCAGAGACTGTTTCCAGCTCTAATCCTCCATCCAGATTTTAATCTGCCATATGCTTTCCTGCATGATCTTCATCCGTCCTGTGGGTCGCACTGAAAAAGCCCATTGGCTTAACCTGCTCTGGCGCATTAATCGCCCTTTATCATTTCAACGGCTGTATTTTCAGCCTCAGAATGTGCAACGTACTGTAATGTTACACACCAGTGTAGTTACAGCCTAATGTGTCCCCTAGATGTGGGCAGTCTCAGAGTGTCAGGTGCTCAACATGAATAAAAATCTCCTTATCCTCCACCACATTGTAATCGTATTTAATTATTAGTCATTCGTATTAAAGACATTCACAGCAGACAGCATAAACCCTTGCAGCTTTCCTCGGACCGCTTAAAAGAATCCTGAAACAGGTGTTGGGCTGTGACCTCTAGCCAGTTGCTCGCTGCTAAACCTGTTCAGCAACTCCCTCCCCTTCAGCAAAATTTGAAACCTGCCTGTTTTGGCAACAAAGCTGCCGCAAACCTATTTATTTCTGTGCTGTTCAGAACTTTAAATTCTTAACTAGTGCATTTTTAGCATCATCCAACGCTAACATGATACCCTGCGTTAGGCAATACATTTCTGTAGTGCTACAGTGTAGGGAATAGTGATGAGGAACCATTTTCATTCACTATAATACTTTTCTATAGTGTTTCACTGTAGGAAATAGTGATTAGGGACTATTTCTGTTTTTTAAACTGGTGCTCTGTATAGTGTGTCAGTGTAGGGAATAGTGATTAGGGACCTTTTCTGTTCACCATATGCTTTCTATAGAGTTTCAGTGAAGCCAGTGGTGATTATGAACCCATTTTGTTCCCTAAAACTGATTTATATTGTGTTTTAATGTACAGAATAGGGATTAGGGACTATTTCTGTTTTCTATAGTTTGCTACAATGTAAGTAGTAGTGAAAATGGACTATCACTATAAACTTGCTCTACAGTGTTTCAGTGCAGGGAATAGTGACTAGGAACCATTTCCTAGAATAGTTTTTTTATTGTGCTCCAGTTAATAGTGATAATACGGGTAACAGTAATACCATGTTTGGTGTAGTACTTTAGTGTAGGCAGTAGAGATTAGGGACTATTCTATTTAGGGCTCTAATGTAGGGAGTATTTAGGGGACCTAGCTATAATACTGTTCTATATTGTGTTCCAATGTAGGGAATACTCATTAGGGGACCATTGTTGTTTCCTATAATAACGCCCTATCTAGTGTGCCAGTGTAGGGAATAGTGATTATGGGCTATTTCTCTTCCCTATAATAGTGTTCTATATTGCTACAATATAGGGAATAGTGATTAGGGATCATTTCAGTGTATGATCATTTTTGTTCACTAGGGAATAGTGGCCATTTCTGTTTCATTATAATGGTGTTCTGCAGTGCTCCAGGTTAGGAATACTAATCAGGGGACCATTTCTGTTCAAATAGTGATTAGGGACTATTTCTGTTTCCTATACTGGTGCTCTGTATAGTGTGCCAGTGTAGGGAATAGTGATTAGGGACCTTTTCTAATCAGGGGACCATTTCTGTTCACTGTAATAGTTTTTTATAGTGTGCTGCAATGTAGGGAATAGTGATTAGGAACCATTTCCACTCACTGTAATCATTTTTGATTGGGGATCATTTCTGTTCACTATTATAGCGTTCTGTGGTACTCTAGGTTAGGGATTAGTCATATGGGGCCATTTCACTTCACTGAAGTGCTCTGATGTCTCCAATCCGGGAAAAAATGTTCAGGCTGTTATTAGCAAACATGTCTGAACTTGCCTGTGCTTGCCTTAGAGAACTCCACTGCCATCTAGAGGTACTTACATACACATACAACTGACTTTGGAAAAAAATACAACAACCCACAGTTCCTCTTTTCAGTGGTCAGGTTCAGCACTTCTCTGGAATGGTAAATGGTGAATGTGGAGGCAGCGGTTACTGAGAAGATCTACTGAACTACTGGAAGTCGTTGCATATTTTTTTTATCAAGGCCTACAATGTCTCACCAGACATGTTCTAGTAAACACAAGAGGTTAGTTGGTTCATTATTTTTAGCATTCACTCAGCCTCAACCTTTATAGTCCCTTAGAGACTATAGACCTGTTGATCTTCAACATGGGGTCGGTTTCTTGGTGCATTTATTTTTACAAACCCTCTGCCTAATATTGTATTGGTCCCAATTGTGCTGCCAGAACAGCTCTGACCATTTGCGGCATGGGGTTCATAAGACCTCTGGATTTGTCCTGTGGTATCTGCATGAAGCTCTCGGTCAAGTCTTGGAGGCCAAGTCAACACCGTGTTGCTCCTCAAACTAGTCCTGAACAATGTTTGCAGTGTGGCAGGGTGCATTATCCTGCTGAAAGAAGTCACTGCCATTAGGGTACACTATTGCCAGGAGGAGGAGGAGTGGGTCTGCAGCTGTTTAGAAATGCGGTGTCCAAGGTTTCCTTCAGGTCATTGCCCAGAGCCTTCTGCCACTTCACTTCTTCCCATGGTGCACCCTGGTGCCATCTCTTGCCCAGGTAAATGATGGCCGTCCACACATGTAAACGAAAACGTGACTCATCAGACCAGGCCACCGTCTTCTGTTGTTTTGATGCTCACATACTCTTTGGGTGCCCATTGGGTTATCATTGCATCCATTCTTGGAGGACTTTTGGTAGATACTGAGCACTGCATGCTTGGAGCATCCCACAAGATCCAGTAAGCAAGACATCACAGTCTGGCCCTTGTCAAAGGCATCTCAAATTCTTACACACCCACTTTTCTTGCTTCTAAAACGTCAACTTTAAAAACTGACTTCCCTCATGCCTAATAAATCCCACCCCTTGACAGAAGTCACTGTACTGGGATCATCAGTCTCATTCACTTGCCTGTAATGTTGTGACTGGACATACTTCTAAACAGAGTAAGCAGTGTGTGGAAACTGAGATTGTTGAGTTGAGTTCTGAGTGTTTAATGGTGCTTGTGATGTGGCTGGATGAAGGGAAGAGGAAGGTCTGTGCAGGTCTGGAACAAATGAGGTAGGTGTTGCTGGAATCTGAGAAGAGCTGACGAGGCCTGCTGGGCTAGACAGGAACGTTCGCCTGCCGTGACCTTCCTGATGTCTCTGCCGACACGGACCTCGCAGACTGTCTGGGTTTCACTAGAAAACCACCAGATGGCAGTGTGTACCAACCAACAAAAAGACTACATGTTTTTGACCCCTTTACATTCCTGCAAACTGAAAAATTCTCTTCTTGTTGACGGGCAGGAGAAGAGCAAAAGCTACGGAGGGACTTCTGAACCCATCCAGCATCTGTCTGGGATTCTCTTTAGATTTCACCTTAAATTGTGCTACTTAAGAGCCCGACAAACATCACTTCTGACTGTTGTTTGTCACGTTCTTGTTCAAAATTTCCATTCCATAAATGGCACAACAGTCCAACAGAAACTGAAGCTAATCAATGATTTAAGGTGGAGCAGAAAATTCTAACAAGAAGCTGACATATAAGAATCAGAAGTGAAGTTTGTGCTACTTTTTGGTGTAAAATACACCCTGGAGCTCCACAGTGAGAGATGGGATCTGCAGAAGAGCAGTCCAGGAGCAGGACCAGCCCCACCCAAACAAATCAAATCCCAGAATGTGGGATTAGCAGCTTAATGTTAATCCCTGGAACTTTATTCACAAAAATGCACTTGAGTAGAAGTGAAAGTGACATCATTTGAAAATGAACTAAAGCAAAAATCATCGCTCTGTCCTTCGGTGACCTATCTGTGGGAAGTTATTACTTTTAAATCCCACTTTTACAGGTAGATTATGAAATAATCCCAGGGCATTGCTTTGCTGATGACCCCAGGTGGGACTGAACCCTGTTATGTTAAAGCTGGTAATCCAGGAAACAAATGACTGTATTCTTAGACTTGCATGACCTTTGGGAGGCTGAGTGAGGCCTGCGCTGCTTTCAGCAGGCAGTAGCAATATGTGGTGTGAGACTGCACTAAAGCATCTTATGTGACTATGCAGCCTCTTTCTGGCAGTCTTTCATCCCTAATGGATGTTGATTTGAGTGAATTCCATGCTTTTGTTATATTTCGAGAACATATATTTTAGGCAAAATAGTTTGGTGGCTCAAATGTAGATCTTTAATGTTTATTCATTTATTGTTAATTTGTCCATAGATGGCACTCAATAGTCTGTTTGTGCTTAGGTCACACTATTGTTGTGCTTTTTCTAGAGTTTTGCAGTATAGTAAGAATCTCTCTGGGTGGGTAAGGTGGTCCTCCCTCCACCCCATCACTCAGCATAACTGTTCTTTGTCTGTTTGGGTAAGGTGGTCCTCCCTCTCCCCCGACACTCAACATAACTGTCCTCTCTCTCCCTCTCCCTCTCTCTGTTGGTAGGGTGGTCCTTCCTCTCCCCCATCACTCAGCATAACTGTCCTCTCATTCTCTCTCTCTCTTTCTCTCATTCTCTCTCTCTCTCCCTCTCTCTCTCTCTCTCTCTCTCTCTTTCTCTTTCTCTGTCTGTATCAGAATATCCTCCTACTGCTGTTTTGTGGGCGCTTCCCAAACTCAGCATTACTTAACCAGCAGTGATTCAGGGCGGCGCGGTTCAGGTCTGGGTAAAGAGGCGGACCTGAGGTTACAAACCACCCGCTAGACTTGAGCAGGGCAAAAAGTCCCGGCTGTGAGGAAGACGAAGGTGAAGCCCTCTGGTCTGTAGCGGCATAGAAAGGCAGGACTGTGGGCCTCAATGAGACATTCATGGCCCTCTGGGCCGACTCCATGCTGCACCCACGCTCTGAGCAAACAGTCAGGGAGCTGGAAGTGTGGGGGAAAAAGCAGCCATTGATCCAGACTCACAAGGAGCCGAGTGTTTGTGCTCTTGCTCATGCACAGTGGCTCAACACACACGCTCTCTCACACACACACACAGAAATGCACCCTGTGAATTACATATCTAAAATTTGTTACAAAGAAATCGAGACCATTATTTTTGCTTCATATTGGGTCAAAAAAATCTCTTTAGTTTCCGTTTTAGACTTCTTTTCCATCTTTCATTCCTTCTCATCAGAAAGCATGACGTGAGCATGAGAGAAGTGCAGGATTCATCTTCTGAAAGTTCAAATCCACCCCAGGATTTTGTTATAACTGCTGGAACAGCTCTGTCTGAACAGCTGGCGCAAAATCCTGGGGTAAAATTTTGACTTTCCTGACCTGGACTGTTAAACTGACCAGGGCTTCATGAGGCAGAGAGGTGTGGAGATATTATAGGTACTGCAGTCATTCGAATTAGCTCCTGTTTTCATGTGCTCACTTTGATCTTCACCAAATATGTGATATGGCATTGCATTCAAATATATAGACTTTATTATGGAGTTGTTACCCCTTTGCATCTATAACATCTTCCACTCTTCTAGGAAGACTTTCCATAAGATTTTGGAGTTTCTATGGGAATTTGTGGCCATTCTGTAGAGCATTTATGAGCTCAGACACTGATGTTGGATGAGAAGGCCTGGCTCACAATCTCCATTCCAGTTCATCCCAAAGGTGCTGGATGGGGTTGAGGTCAGGGCTCTGTGTGGGACTGTCAAGTTCTTCCACACC
>JBBPDB010034264.1:0-11697 GCA_037974465.1 Brachypetersius altus | reverse complement strand
CTCATAGGCTGCTGTCCCAGTGGTGTCAGTTTAGATACAGTTAAGGCTTGCTGTTTGTACTGGCATCAATTTCAATAGGTCTCCTTTTCTCGCACTGGCATCAGCTGCGGATAATAAGCCTTTCTTTGTTAACATGAACAGCCTGATAAACAGAAACGAAGTGCAGTAACAAGTGTAGCAGAGGTTTAAGTGAGCAACAGACCACTTTTAAAAACATTTTAAAAGCCATGATGAACCTGATAGGTTTACTTTTGCAACAACACATAAAAATTCTACTTGAGTCTCGGCTCCCTGCCCATGGACATGACCCTTCAGGTACAGTATATGGACATAAGTATTGGGATGCCTGACCATTACACCAACAGGAACTTCAATGACATTGCATTCAAATACATAGACTTTAATATGGATTAGGTCCGTCTTTGCAGCTATATCAGTTCCCCCACAAGATTCTGGAGTTTCTGTGAGAATTTATTCATTCGTTCTGTAGAGCATTTATGATGTCAGGGAGTGATGTTAGGTGAGAAGGCCTGGCTCACAATCTCCTTTCCACTTCATCCCAGAGGTGTTGGATGGGGTTGAGGTCAGGGCTCTGTGAGGACCAGTCAGGTTGTTCCCCACCAAACTCATCCAACCATGTCTTTATGGACCTTGCTTTGTGCACTGAGGCACATTCATGCTGGAATAGAAAATGGCCTTCAGCAAACTGTGTCCAGAAAGTTGGAAGCATGGAGTCGTCCAGAATGTCTTGGTATGCTTAAGCATTAAGATAGACTTTCGATGGAAGTAAGGGGTCTAGACCTCTGGAAAACATGGCTGTCCCAGCACTTTTGGTCTTATAGTGTACAGGGTGAATATGGTACCTGTCACATGATGCGGGGTGTGATGCTGTAATCTGGCCTGTGTGTAGTACATGGAGTAAATTACACGGACAGTTCATGCTTTATGAATCATCCAGTAAAATGCCTTACAAACAATATTACTAAACCTCCGCTGGTACAACTAATCCAGCCGGAACAGAGCTTTTCTCTTTTCTCTGTGTCAACCCTGTTACACTGTCATCACACCCTCGCCCACAGTTAGAAGGTCCATATACCAGGCGTGTCTGTACTACATCGCGGCCTGTTCCAAATGCAGTGCCAATATGTCACATTGTTTAACGCAACTCCACGTCCATGTTCCGGGCCAATCCTAACTCACTGTCCTAGTTCTGTCCAACAATAAAGATTAATCCTGCACTGTTACATGATCACGGTCTCTCTATCCGTTCATTAGGCTGTCAACATATCACTTAACTCTAAGACACGCCGGCCCACTCTGATGCCTTCTGCTGTCATCTCCTTTATTGTTGTTACACAAAGACTTTCTTGCTCGTCTTTATTCCACCTTGGCAAATCTTTCCACTTTCCGTTCAACATGCCACCCTTTTTGTTTTTCATAATGGCAACCCTGCCCCATTATTAGAGTCAATTTCATTACGTTCTGCGCATCTGCACTCCAAACAAACATACACTCAGCGCCATTACGTAACTGTTATGATGTTTAGTCCTCTGTCATGGTTACGAGAGAATACCAGCATCCTGTATCTGGGCCTTCACTGAAAGCGGGGCCAGGTAAACTAACAAGAAACACAGCTACAGCCTGTTGAAACCACCTGGATCTTAATAGGTGCTCCAAGCTTGTAAGGCAAGGAACTTGGAGTTTCTCATGGGTTGAATGGCCAACATACAAAATTATTGTTTTAAATTAGACTAAATGTGTTTAATAACCTGAATTCACCAAAGGTAATCTGACAAGAGATCTTGCATTCTGTATTATTCATGTGAGAAAGAGAACTAGAGCCGGGGGTTGGGAAACAAGTAAATGCTTCATCATTTTTGTGGGTGGGGGTCCTCAATCAGTTACAGTTACTCTCATTTCACCTTCACATATGAACCGCAGTCATGATGTGTAACAAAAAGTATTGCTGCACAGATGGCAAGACTAAGTGTGTCACGGTGTGGCACCCAAACAACTTCACAAATGTTGCGCAACAGCCAGGGCAGCCCAAAACGGACACTGTTCCAGCCCGCACCGGTTAAGCCAGAGCTAAATGTGTTATCTGAGAGGTGCAGCGTTGCCCAACTGGTTACAGCTCCCCAGACAACTGCAGCACCACAACACACAACGGATTCGTGCAGCTTTAAATGCTGTATGACTCACTATATGGTGCAGCTACAGCCAGAGGCACTACAGTCCAGCACTCTCCCCTCACCCAGTCTCTGAGATAAAGAGAGACAGAGAGAGAGAGAGAGAGAGAGAGAGAGAGAGAGAGAGAGACCAATAGGAGAAAGAAAAAGAGGAAAAGGAGTGAGAGAGAGAAAGAGAGAAGAGAAAGAGACAGAGGAAAAGAGTGAGAGTGGTAGGGAGAGGGAGAGACAGAGAAAGAGACATGGAGGGAGAGAGAGACCGAGAAAGAGAGGGGGGGGAGCTAACGTCGATCGTGTCTGAAAGGGTTTTTATTGCCGAGGCTTGAGCCAACACGCCCGTTTGAAAAGGAGAAAACGAGAAGATTATTTGAGGGACTGATCTTTTAAATGTTTTTGCGCACGCGCGCTCGATACACCTCTGTTTGACATTGACATGCAGCTCTGCTCGCGGGATGTACATCAGTGATGAGTTACAACGAGTTTAACTAACCGACTCTTTAGAACCGACTCACTGATTCAAGTCAGTCAAGCCCAACTATCATCCACTTGCAAGATCTACAATTACAGCCAGACTCAGAATATACAATGTACATAAAACACACACAAAAACAATAAACAACACATAACAAAAACTGCTATATATAACTGCTATCTATAATGCTAGCTGAATTTCTACAGATTCATAAAAAGAGTTCAGTAAATCAGTACATCACAGTACAGCTTGGCTATAAATTAAAAGGCAAGAGTTCTATAAGTAAACTATGAGGTGTATATATTTATACACATTGTCCAGCTAGTTAGGGATGTTGCCTAGAAGGTCATGGGTTGGAATCCCAGGACTGCTAGTAGCAACACTGAGGTACGCTTGAGCTAAGTAATGTCCCTGCATACTGCTCCCTGGGCACTGGGGGTGTCCACTGCTTCCCTTGGTGAATGGGTTAAATACAGAGAACAAGTTCACGTTTTGGTGTGTTCACATGTGACAAATGAACACTTTACACTTAGACACACTTATTAGGCTACCATACATAATCTCCACAGAAACCTTTTTTATTGTAATATTTCTTTTTTAAGGGTTAAATACATTCAAAGACGTTATGGTGTACATTCAAAGACGTTATGGTGTAATCTTTTATATATCTGTGATTTGTGAAAGATTCATCTTAGAGGTGTTTACTCAGCGACCATATGAAGCTCCATTCTGATTTAGGATTCGGTTCGAATGAACCGATTCATCCGTCTTCGTCTTCGCCAGACACACACAAAGGAAAAAAATAAAAACAAAGAAAGGGGGGAAAGGAAACACGCCTTTCCGCGTCGGGACCGGTCCTCACGACTCGTCGGTGTGTGCCACGACCTTTCTTTTCTACAAGAGGGTCTGTGCGCACGTGTGTGACGAGCTGTCATAGGAGCCAATTCAGATAGGGGTGACTGCGACCCCTCGGTCTACTTCGAGGTCTTTCTCTCTTTCTCCCTCTCTATCTCTCTCTCTCTCTCTCTCTGTCTGTCTTTCTCTGTTTGCTTCTCCCTCTCGTTCTCTCTCAGTCTCTCTTTCAATTTCATTCAATTGTCTCCCTCTCTCATTCTCCCACTATTTCGCTCTTTATCTCAATCTTCTTCTCTCTCTTTCAATTCAATTTAGTTCAATTATCTCTGTCTCTTTCTCTCTTCATTCAATTCAGAGAGCTGTGCTGCATGTATAATATTTCCAAAACACTACCGAGATTTATAAAACAAGGCAATATACAGTAACAATATTAATGCTACTACTACTGCTAATAATAATACAGAAATAAAATATAGTAGCACGCGCACACGCACACACACACACACACACACATACACATGTTTTACTAACAGCTGGAGCCCGTTCACTCAGGCTCGTTGTGACGGACAGAGCTGTGTGAGAAAACACGCGCACACACACAGGCTTTCGGGCGAGCCCGTGTGGAGACATGACAACCACCCGACCACAAATAGTACATGTGTAGACAGACTAGCCACAAAAAATATCAGTTTTCTGTTTTTCTAGTTGTTTTTCCTCTCTGTGACCATTAAGCCCACGTGAGCGTGAGCCTCATGTTTACAAATTAACCGTCCAGTCTCACCTCATTAGCAACTAAACACTAAGCACAATTTTCTGCAACCAATTTTAATCTAAAAGCAGAAACAAATACGAATTAACTCATTTATTTTACCCTAGGAGATACCCATATTTTTTTCCGCTAGAAAAATTAAAGACTTACCCTGCAGTGAAGCACAAATCGCCTCAATATGCCAATGGCTCAACTATGGACCTCTTCCTCTGGGTGAAGTTTATTTCTTTTCCTGACACTCGTCGCTTTTTTAAATCTCCTTCACTTTTCTTCGTCCAAAAACTTGTTTATTTTCTCCTCCCGTGTTTTTCTCCTTGCCGTTTGTTTCAGTCCTTCTAAATCCAACTGAAAATATGGAGCTGTCAATCAAACACAGTTGACGAGGCTAATCCCAGCACGGGCGGGGGGTGACAGAAAAAATGAAAACGAAACGAGCGTCAAAATTTCCAAGACATGTTTTACTAAAAATTTGTGAAGGCAACTTGTAGTACATTATCAAGGACTGTTAAAGAAACGTGATAACAGATAGCCATTTAAGGATGGAAATACCGCAAGAATCACTGATACTCCCCTTTTTTTGTGGAATGGTATGCGCCAGTTGTTGAAGGAGCTGGTGGAACAAAACGCGTTCACATTCCAAGGTTCTGGTTACAGCTGTGAGGTAGAGACGGTGAGGCAGGAGCAATTCCTACCAAAACACCATCAATTTACACGGTGTTACACCCTCCACCTCCATTCTTTCACCACGTATCTTCGGGGTTAAGTGTACAGGGTTTCGTTTTGGGTCAGGTTTTGTCAGAGTGGGCGCTCTTACCCATTTTAGTGGTTGTATTTTCTCACAATGCACTATGAGTAGCGGAGCAAATCAATAAAGCAAAACTGGGTGAGAGAAATAACCAAAAAATGCGAGAGAACAAAGAATTGCTTGTTCGAAGTGCTTACTACCTCTGTTGCCCAGTGCCTGCAACAGAAAAACAAAATCTAGCATGGTGCAATAACAGCAGACACATTTACATTATATGGAGAAAAGTATTGGGGCACCAACGGAATTTAATGACATTGCATTTAAAATACATAGACTTTAATATGGAGTTGGTCCCCATTGACAGCAAGAACAGCTTCCACATTTTTTCCACAGAACTTTCTACAAGATTTGGAGTGTTTCTGTAGGAATTAATTCTGTATCGCATTGATGAAGACAGGCACTGATTTTGGACAAGAAGGCCTGGTTTCCAATCTTCATTCCACTTCATCGCAAAGGTGTTGGATGGGGTTGAGGTCAGGGCTCTCTTCGGGCCAGTCAGGTTCTTCCACACTGGACTCATCCAGCCATGTCTTTATGGAGCTTGCTTTGTGCACTGGGACACAGTCATGCTTGGATAGAAAAGGTTCTTCCCCAAATTGTATCCATTGTATCTATGTACGATACGTTTTCCAAGTTTTAGACCCACAGTTTCCAATGGTCTAATAATGGATAAATAAATCAGTTACAAACTATATGAATTATATAATTTGTCTAACATTACACCTGCAACCCATTTGGTCATAATTTGAAGAAGACTTACATTAGAAGACTACATTAAATTCCTAACATGTCAGTAAGCTACACAAATGAAAGTTTGTGCAGAAATTCCCAAAATACAGTTCAGCAAACAAGATGGGATGTGAAATGATCAAACAGTACTGAGGTTAAACTAATAAGTAATGAAAAAGCTGAGCCAAATCTGATACTGTTTTAAGGCTCTATCTATAATGCATGAGCAGTTATGTTGGACTGCTCACAGGGCTTGACAGGTATTTAAATCATACTCCACTTAAACCTTCCTGGTGTTTAAAGAATATATTTGCAGAATGACCTGCCTATATTTAAACATTTTACAAGTTTTGAGGCTTTTTTGCGTTATGTTTTTTTTCTTTTCTTTGCAGTACTATTGAGCAGAAGCAATATGCTGCTCTGCGTTGTGTATTATTACAAATAACACCATGATTTTGATCAACTGCATTTAAATCATAGCCATGATGTTGTGGCTATGTGATAACACACTCCCTTGTGTTGTGTTGCTTAATTATTAGTATGATAGGTTTTGATGAAGTGTTTCCTGGCAAGGAGACTCTCTCAGCTTTTGCAGTAATCGCTAGGTTTTTAACCACCTTGGAATATTAAACTAGACACTTTCGACCTCAGGTTATATTTACTGAAATTTTGACATTCTCCCTGGAGTTTGGGACTAAGGGTATTTTCTAACTCAGTTTGAAAGATAACATGATGACTAAAGAGGTATTGCAACTAGATTTCAATATATCTGCCTGATTAAGCAAAGTCTTTCAGAATGTTCTGATGTGAAATCAAGGTCAATGTTCAAGGTTACTTTATTGTCATTAGCAGCTGTGTACTTGTATATAGTGTGATGAGATGTTTCTCCATGGACCAATGTGCAACATATAGTAACATTCAGATTTACAACAGAAACGATAGACAACAAAATAAGTAGACACTTCAACAATGTAACGGAAATATAATGTAACAGTAAAGTGTGGACGCTATGTAAACCCTATAGAGTGACTAGTGTTGCCCCATAAGTGTCTTTGCCCAGTTAGTAGTTGGTAGTACTAAACACAGTTCAAGAAATGACAAGCAATAAAATAGACAATATAGCAATGTAACAGTAGTGTGAATGGGAAGAGTCAGGTAGTCAAGGCGACAGGGAGAGAGGGAGGCGCAGACGCAGATTTCCATAATACAGACTTTATTCAAACACAAAGAAGGCATGAGGGCCAAAACACCAAACAAGCCTAAATACCGGAGATGGGCTAAAGACAGTAAAACGACATATGAATGACAGTTGAACAACACACGTATGACGGACAGAAGGCAGTGGACCAACCCTAGGTTATAACCCAGGAGAAACTAATTACACAGAGGACTAGCAGACAGGACCAATGGGAACATACAATCGCTTAGACTGAAACACCGGCCAGCTGTAACACTCACCCAACTGGTGTACACACACAAGGGCTCATTAAAGTCAAGACAGGGCAGCCTATTAGCGGCCGCTGACCAAGAATATGACACCAAGAGGCTACAATAAACAAACAATACAGCAATGTAACAGTAATGTGAACGGGTTGTAAACCATAGAAAATACAGTAAGTAGACAATCAATCAACCTAGCTGTAGTGTGAGTGGGTTGTAAATCAAAGATAGTACAATAAAGAGATAACACAGCTGTGTAACAGTAAAGCATGAGTGGGTTGTAAATCCAAGAGACTACAGGTAGTAGACCACACACCAGGATAACAGTAAAATGCAATGCACCAGCAATTGTGAGAGAAACCTGACACCTGAACAGTTTAATGAATAAAATCTTGCTCACAAAAATGATTACATGAAATGGTTACATGTATGTTGTCTGATGTGTACAACAGTGTTTTATTATAGTTTCTATTGAAGTTATGACATAAAATCTACTCATATGTGAGAGGTACTATTCAGGCCATTACAATGCAAAATACCCAAGAAAATGTATTTTTTTAGACTTACTATCTTACGATGATCAAAATGGCATATAGAACATATAAGAAACACGTGAGTTCACTGGTCAATTAAATAGAATATTAACTAAAATATATATAAATAGCCATAGACTAGCTTCAAGTGCTCCACTGAACACCACAGGAAATCCTTCCTTCCCACCGCTATCAGACTCTACCACTCAGTTCTCTGTCACACATCCACACAATAATCTGTGCAATGGCCTGTTGCTCCTTATTGTTTCGTACCGGGTTTAAATAAATATTTTTGTGTGTATGATTATGTGCATTATTTTGCTATGATGTGCAAAGTTCTAACACCTGCAATATTGTGTCCTAATCAGGTACTAAACATCATTATGTGCAATTTCTTATGTGCAGTAACATATTCCTTGTATACTAAGCTATATACACAAATTAAATACAGACTTTTATTTAAATATATTTTGAGAATTGTATTTTATTATTTTATTAGACTTTATTCTATATTACACTGTTCTTGTCTGTGTGTGTGTGTGTGTGTGTGTGTGTGTGTGTGTGTGTGTGTGTGTCTGTGTGTGTGTGTACTCATTACATAAGCAATTTCCTCTGGGATCAATGAAGTTTCTAAAAATGACCACATCATGGCCCCTGACTTCTATCAACATTGCTTTAAATATTTCAGAGTCAGTACATTTCTCTATAATGGAAACAACTTTCAAATTCTTTATTTAAATCACAACCTTTGAATAGTTAATTAAGATTTTTTTTTTTGGGGGGGTGGTCTTTTTTTCCCAATATTAACTCAAGCACAAAGTGCAAAGGGCAAAACAAGCAATTTGTCATTTATCCAGCTCTTTCTAAAACTGAATTTTGAGAAAACTGTAGCTGCCAGATTCATGGAACCTGGTTCAACACTTGTTACAAATGCCACAGAGACCAAGCAGGAAATGGCGATCGTCCAGCCCCGAGCATTCACACATGAGACTTTTAGCTTAGCATTGTTGACAACAGTGGTATAAGCTCTGCGAGCAACTGGCACATTAAATTAACCACTAGCCCATGAATAGAGTAACTGACCTTAGATCAGCACTACTCAGCAGCCTCTACCAGGTCCCCCACCCCCCATATCCTTATCTACTTCTGCACTGACCGATAAAGGAGAGAGGAACCTGCAAAAAAATAAAAAATAAAAACACCCTCAAGTGCCACTCTTGAATCTTCAGCATTAACAGACAACAAGTGAGAGGAGTCCAGGTCAACCAGGCAGATTCTGTTCACCTTAAACCACCAGGGTTTAATTATAAACAAGCTGAGGTAAATGCCAGACCTTGATAAAGCTACGTAGCTCCAGTGGAGCTAATGCAGTGCAAATAAAGATCATGGTCCAGTTTTCCAAAAGCTATCTTGAAAACCTTCAACCTGGGCCCTCGTGTGCTGAAAGAACAAACATACAAACAGCACAAGAACAGAAATAGGGATATAGTTAGAATGAAGCTGCTTAAACAGAGTTAGATTTGATCTAGGGTTACCTGTGTTAAATTCTTTGAGAATGGCCTCCCAAGCTTTTCACCCAAACCTGCTTTTCCAGTATTGTGCTTCACACTACGGTAGAGGAACTGCTAAATAAATCCATGCACAAAGCAGCCAGTGATTATTGTATGTGTCTTAGAAATCATAAAGAAAGCCACATTGGTTATGAATGCCACATGATTGGGAGGTGCTTAAAATAAAATAAAATAACCACTATTTGTGTTGCTAGTAAATCAATTAATGGACGTTATTTGTCTCTAGTATTTTGGGGGTGCAGCTGGTGGTCTGGTGGTTATAGAGTTGCCCCTGTGATCAGAAAGTCGCGAGTTCAAATTCACTGCTTCACTCAGTGAATGAGTTAAATGCAGAGGACTCAAGCAGTTTCCTTCGAGATCAATATAGCATGCTTTAAAACGCTTTTTGTTCTATAACCTGTAATGTTCTTTTGTACCATCGCGTCAGTTTGTGAAATTTTATTGAAAAAGGTTTGAAAAAGGTTTCATGAAGTCTGAGTGATGTAGTCTGGGTTTCAAATTGATGGTAAATTTGGTTTTCATCCCTTTCATGCGACCAAAACATTTAAAGACTTTCAATTGGTGGTAAAAGAGAAATGATTTGGTTGGGTGTTTTAATCAGAAAAAAAATCTATTGAAATGTAATTTATAATGTTCCAAATCATATTTGCCTCCGATCTTTACACATCTTCAGAGCTTTAGAGTTGTAGATGGCTGTAAAGCACAAAGGAAAAGTGCTTTGTGTCTTTTTGGTACTGAAGTCATGTTATAGAAGTCAGTTTCTTGATGCCTTATGATTTGTATTCAGTCCTTGTATACTTTAATGCAGCAGGCAGACTGATTCAGCAGGAGAAAGTGTCGAATAGAGGATCAGAGCAATGCACATTACGAGTGCAATATGCATAATTTAAACAGTTATTTGGTTAACTTCCAATTATGTTCCCATTACTCTGGCTGTAAACAAGTGTATCTTATTGGCAAAAGTAGCTGTCAGGTCAGTATATAATGTTCTGTATTTTCCATATATATTTGCCTGACATTTTTAACAAAAAAATTTAAAACGTGTTCATAAATGTACAACACCATATGTGCTCATTCATTATTCATTTTCAGTATCAGTCTCCTGCTGTGTCCTCCCAGCAAAAGCTGTCCCCTAAAGACATTAAGGAACTAAGGAATTCCTAAGGAACTGCAGATTCCACTGTGGCCATTGAGGCTGCCTGTGTCCACTTTCTAACAGAGGTGAATGAAGCAGTTTATTTTCAACACATTTCTTTGCTACACTTTTTCACCATTACCTTAAAAAAAGAATTCGTTTCCACTGAGCATTTTGATAGAGTCAGTTCTCTAAAAGAAATGTCGGTGTAACCTTTCCAACCGATACGACAACTGACACAAGCAACTACCTGTTTGCACATGTGTTAATATGAAGAGCTTTTTAAAGGAACACTATATGGACAAAAGTATTGGGTCAAACCTTTATAATTGAATTCATGTGGCCCCTCACTCCCAGCATGACTGTGCCCCGGAGCACAAAGCAAGGTCTATACCGGCATGGTGGGCTGAGTTCGGTGTGGAAGAACTTGACTGGCCCACACAGAGTCCTGACCTCAACCTCATCCAACACCTTTAAGATGAACTGGAACAGAGATTGTGAGCCAGGCCTTCTCGTCCAACATCAGTGACCGACCTCATAAATGCTCTACAGAATGAATGGGCACAAATTCCCACAGAAACTCCAAAATCTTGTGGGAAGCTGTTATAGCTGCAAACAGGTATCAACCCCATATTAAAGTCTATGTATTTGAATGCAATGTCATGTAAGTCCCTGTAGGTGTAATGCACAGGTGTCCCAATACTTTAGTCCATGTAGTGTATGAAGGACCTTAACATAATGGAAATCCTTTATACTGATTTGTGGCTTCTTCCAAGAACAGCACATTATGAGGAGGGTTTTTGAACTTTAAACAGATTCTTTAATGGAACACTACAAGGTTCTGTAGGACACAAAATGGTTCTTCAATGCCATCACACAAAGAACACCTTCTGGCATCTTTATTTTGAAGCATGTATCTGTCTCATGCACTTCTTTCTCATATGCAAAAATTAGGTGTTTCTGAGGATTAGATAGAAAAGAATCCACCTGTATAAGGAAGAGGAAAACCAAACATATAAAGAGAGAAAAGGAGGAGTTTCCAAAGTCAGCGTTAAAGAAACAACTCAATAATACACTCCTAACATCTGTGCAAGATGGTAGAAAACCAAAACCACCATTAAATAAACATTTACATTTACGGCATTTATCAGACGCTTTTATCCAAAGCGACTTCCATTCCCTACCTACAGGGGGCAGTC
>JBBPDB010034246.1:0-11699 GCA_037974465.1 Brachypetersius altus | reverse complement strand
AAACATTTTGTGTGACAAACATGCAAAAGAATAAGAAATCAGGAAGGGGGCAAATAGTTTTTCACACCACTGTATAATAATAAATCTTAAGGAGAGCAATAGTGTGATTGCTGATGCACCACAGTAATTAAGTTGCACAAATCTTAAAAATAACAATTAGCTGGCAATAACTTGAACTGAGCATAAGCACTAATATTACACCTGCCCAGCCCATTAACACAAATCACATTACTCCGCATCACTGATTGTGGTTTGACAAAGCCCATCTCTTTCTAGCCAAAAGCCAACCTTTAAGTTGATTTATCAAAGTTTGTGCTCAGTTAAATGGGCAAGATGTACATAAACTTTTATGAGAAAGAGTCAATACAGTTCACCGCCTTGGTGACAAGAACCAGACGTCTGAACTGTTTCGATGTCTCTGAAAGTTGCCTCAGAGAAAACAACTGTATGAAGTGCTCATAAATATGCCACAGTGTCTCTGTTTTATGGTACGTCTCAAGTAAAGCTCTGGCCTTAAACACAATTTCAAGGAATCCATTTAGGGCGCAGAGGTTCAAGCATCTACTAACAATAGCTAACAGCGTAGTTGGCCCAAATAATTACAATACTGTGCAAAATTATTAGACACCAATGCAAACTGTTTAAAGCCAATTTTCTCAGTGTGTGTCTTTCTGCAGAAAGCAGAAAAATAACATTTGGTTAATTAAAAAAAAAGCAGTTGATATTGAAATTCCCTAACTACAGGGGTCAGTCTCCCTGGAGCAACTTGGGGTTAAGGGTCTTGCTCAGGGATCCAGTGGTGGTATGCTGAAGGTAGGATCTGAACCTGTGACCTCTTGGTCTGGAGGCAAGTATCCTACCCACTGAGCTACCTCCACCCCTCCATAGCCCTATCTATCTGAACAATGGCTGTCTAATTCAGTGTTTGAGATTACAGCTGAGAACCAATACCAACATGCCTGACCCATTGAAATCACACACCTGCACGATTATTGATTGATCAATGCCAGCATGTTTTCTCTGACAGCTGCTCGTAGCAAAAAATGCATTGTGACGTCAAACTCTTGAAGCCTTTACCAGGAAGGAGTGATGGCACCGGGCAGCCAGGCTTAGCAGATTTGATCTTTGACTAAGAAAAACATAAAAGAAAACGGAATATTGTACAGATATTTTCTCATTTTCTCCATTTTAAATGATATACTGCCATGACGGGTATCTTTAAGGCTGCTGTCGGTCAGTTTTATATTTCAAAAGTTATAAAAACAGTATTTCTCAATAATTTAGTGTAGCATGTCTAGATGCTAATAGGCAGACACGCTACACTCTGTTCAGACTCAGAGATTATAAAACAGCTGGGCTGATGCTGACAAAATGGTTCAGAAATCAATATAGGAGTCAATAAAGAATTGGACCGATAAGCAGGACTGATAATGGCACTGGAATCAACAAAATTGTATCAATTCCCATTCCTTGATGTAAACAAAGTCATTGGCAGTGTTTGGGTAAGAAATAAGGATTTGTAGTGAACGTTATTCACTCAGATTCTGTTAGTGTTGATGGAAAACAGGCCAGAATGTCAGCAACATAACATTGTGTAGAATAGTTTTTTACTATTCTAAACAACCAGTGACCTTTTGGGTGTGTGTATCTAACGTTAAGCATGATAAAATAGTCATAATTCTGAAAGAAGTTTTCTTTGAGCACTATTTTGCCACAGAACATTAAAGTGAACTCTGCTTTTAGATGATGGACTGCAGCCCGCCGTGTGTTTTGCTCGTTCTAAATCAGGAATATGACAACGGTCGGGGAAAAAAAAAGCATTTAGGTACACTATGTTGACAAAAGTATTGGGACACATCTGGTTTTCCATTACTTCAGGTGAAGGTCAATTTGAATGTTTCAGGACGCCAAGACATTTTGAACAATGCCACTCTTACACCCGTTTCTATTCCAGCATGACTGTGTCCCAGTGCACAAAGTGAGTTCCATAAATACATGGTTGGATGAGTTCGGTGTGGAAGAACTTGACTGGCCCACACAGAGACCTGAGCTGAACTCCATCCAACACCATCGGGATAAACGGTAACGGAAATTGCGAGTGCCTGACCTCATAAATGCTCTACGGCACAAATTCCCACAAATCCAACTCCATATCGTAGTCTGTGTATTTGAAGGCAATGTCATTAATCTCCCTGTTGATGAGGCGTCCCAATACTTTTGTCCATAAAGGACTAGGTAGGTCATTATTATATTATTATATTATAATTATCTCTATTATTCCTCGTTTCTGTGAGGAGGATGTTGACATGGAGATGAGGCTGGGATCAGTGGAGAGCGCAAGGAGTTAAATGGGTCACCCGCCCGCAGTAAGCAATCAACCGAGGCGGGAAAAGGAGGAGAGTTGTGTGCAGATAGCATGTTGCTAACCGTGCCGATCCTCTCAATGGCACATGAGACGGGATCCTGATGACAGATGTATGTATATAAAAAAGATAGGCCTTCGTGAGACCATGACAGTGAAACGGCATAAGGTCAAATGAATCGTGGCAAATGTGTGGTTTTCAGCTGCGTGTGAGGGGGGACTCATGGTGGATTTTTTTCTTTAGGGAAAATCTCTCAGCTCGTCCCTTTAGGATGCTGCCATACCAATACCAACCCCCAACACACACACACACACACACAGAAACCACTGTCAGAGGCATTGGAAATCTCTTCATTCTATGACTAGATTGGCAAATGTGGCTGTCAGCTCGAACAAAACAGTCGCCTGCAAATGAACGACACGCTATGATGGACAAAAAGAGCATTCCATCATTTAATTACAGGAAGACCTGTCAGCACACACACACACACACACACACACACACACACACGTTTGCACATGTTTGTATGTTTGTCTAGCTCTCTCTATGGGCTCTTCTGTCCACTGACTTATGGATTAAAATGTCCATTACTCCCATAACACCCCACCCCACCCCCCTAAAAAAACAACAACATTTGGATTTTAGAGTTTCAAAACATCCCTACAGTTCATACAGTCCATTTATCAAAAAAAGCTCTGTTTTGATTTCACTGTTTTTGTGATGTCACTAAAAGAGGTCAGAAGTAGCGTTTTGAACGGGACAATAATGCAGATGGCCAATCAGGACAGATATCATTTACATCTTAAAGGCACAGTACCACAAAAACAGGCCATTTTAATTCTGAGGGATGAAGAGAGGACATTGGGAAATTATAGCTGTTATGGGTTCCACGCAGACAGAATGAGTGAACCTCAGAGGTCGGGGTTGTGAGATTTTGCTGTAGTAAAACACAACCCTAAACTATTTTATATGCTCTGAAATGTGCCCTCATGCTGGGGTGCATATACACTGTATGGACAAAAGTATTGGGACACACCTTTTTTTAGGGTTTGGGCTAGACCTCCTGTGAAGGGCATTCTTAATGCTTCAGTGTTCCAAGACATTTTAAACAACACTGTGCTTCCAACTTTGTGGACACCGTTTGGGGAAGAACCTGTTCTATTCTAGCAGGACTGTGTCCCAGCGCACAAAGCAAGCTCCATAAAGACATGGCTCAGTGTGGAAGAACTTGACAGGCCCTGACCTCAACACCATCCAACACCTTTAGGATAAACTCAGTGAACATCAGTGCCTGACCTCACAAATGCTCTAGAGAATAAATTTGCAAATTCCCACAGAAACACTCCAAAATCTTGAAGAAGTCCCTCAAAGAAGAGTGGAGGCTGTTATAGCTGTATTAGAGTCTATGTTTTTAAATGCAATGTAATTACTGTCCCTGCTGTTGGAACGACCAGGTGTCCCAATATTTTTGTCCATACTGTGTAATGCAACATGCTCTGAAATGTCCCCACAACGTCTCGTCCTGGGGAGCACATGGATCTGGTCCGCGCAAAGTGATAAATACATGGCCACACACACACAGACACACACACAGACACACACACATACACAAGCACACACACAGGGAGTGAACGACGCCCATTAAAACACCGTGCACGACACACACTGAAGCATCCTGAGTCTCACACACCAGAGCCCACCAGCACAATCCTGCCCTTCTCCTGTCCAAGAGTCCCCGTCCCCCCCCACGCTGGGCTACAAACCGTCCAGCCATTCAAACGACAACCAGTTATTGATTTATTAGGACATTTAACATTTTAAAGGAGCAGGACCACACACCCCCTACCCCCAAGACGTTTTTCCCTCCAGATCAACTCACCACATCTTCGAAAGCCAGGGGAATGAATCCAGGATGACTGAAAAAAAGCCTCAAAACAGTCCTTTTAAAAATCCTTGGTGACGAAGACCCCCGTCTCCAGTAAATGGAATGGAACACACGGCCACCTCCCCCCACCCCCTAATAATAATATTAATAACAATAATAACAATAGTAGTATTATAATTAAAAGAGCCTAAACGGTGTCCAGATCTGGACTGGTGTTTATCCTCTGTCCGTGGAACCGAAGAAGGAGAGAGAGAGGAAGAGAGAGAGGAATAGCGAGAGAGAGAGAGAGAGAGAGAGAGAGAGCGCGAGAGATGGAGAAATGCAAGACTGACCAGGAGAGCAGGGTAACTGGGAGAGAGAGAGAGAAATACAGATAGGAATAGAGAGAGACACACACAGATACAGTACAGAGAGAGAGAATGAGAGACACGGAGAGAGATAGGAATAGCGAGAGATGGAGGGAGAGCGAGACAGAGAGAGAAGAGAAAAGAAAAGAGAACGAATCCGGATCCCTCGCGCTCGTGGAGACGCAGACACGCGCGCGCGCGTCTTGAGCGTTCCCTCCGTGCGTTGTCAGCGTGAGGACGGCATCATCGTGGAGAGGAGGAGGACACGCGTGGCGCAGGACGAGGGAGAGACAGGGGGGATGACAAGCCAATTTGGAAGCGAGGTGATGCTGGATTCAAACAGAGAGAGAGAGAGAGAGAGAGAGAGAGAGAGAGAGAGAAGGAGGGGGGTGGGAGGTTGAATGGTGGCTTTGGTTGATCCGAGCACCCCCTCGTGGTGGAGCTCGATCAGCAGAGGCTCCTGTCGACCTTGCTTTCACCTGCATTACATAACTATCCTGGCGCTTCTAATGATCACTAACATTCACAAGTATATAACCTGCTATAATTGTTACAGCCCTATTACTATTTACCTGAGAATACATTTGACTGCATGGACAAAAGTATTGGGACGCCACACCATTCCACCAACAGGGACTTCAATGACACTGCATTCAAACACATAGACTTTAATATGGAGTTGGTCTCCCTTTGCAGCTACTGCAGCTTCCACCCTTCTCCTCCGTAATTCTTATAACTGCGCCAATAATTAAATTTTCAATTATCCAGTGGTTGAGATGTAAACCATCCTTCATAGCGGTTGGATGAGTGGTTCACCGAAGAGAAACTTGCTGATAAGAACCAGGGTTTGGGATGTCTACAAAACAAATATACACTATAAAGTTTTGAGACGCTTAACCATTCCCCCAGCAGGGACTTTAATGACACTGCATTTAAATCCATAGACTTTAACATGGAATAGGTCCGCTCTTTGCAGCCTTAACAGCTTCCACTCTTCTTGGAAGGCTTTCCACAAGATTTTGGAGTTTCTGTGGGAATTTGTGCCCATTCATTCAGTAGAGCATTTATTAGTTCAGACCCTGATGTTGGACGAGAAGGTCTGAATCACAATCTCCATTCCAGTTGATCCCAAAGTTGTTGGTGGGGTTGGTCAGGGCTCTGTGCAGCCAGTCAAGTTGTACCACACTGAACTAATCAGTGTGGTAGAAATGTAGTCCAAAATGTCTTGGTCTGAAGAAGCATTAAGATTAAGGCCCTTTTCTGCACAATAAAGCCCAATACCATACCTTACTAATAGCCAAGCCAAAAAACCAAGTCTATTAGAAGGTTTCTAGATGCTGATGTTGGGGATGATGACAGTGAGGGGGTGGAATTGCAAAACAACATATACAGTTAAGAGTACACTATATGGACAACTGACCATTCCACCACCAGGGACTTTAATTTGGAGCTAGCCCCCTCTTTGCAGCTAGAACAGCTTCCACTCTTCTTGGAAGGCTTTCCACAAGAAAACAGGGGTGTCCCAATACTTTTGGCTAAATAGTGTACTGATACTGAAATAAAGAAAAGAAATGAGGACTGAGTAGCCTGCCAGACGAAAAACATTACCACACTATAATATTCTCGCCATGTGTTGCACATAATTGGAATGAAGAAAAGTAATGATTGTAATCATGGTGTTGCGCACCATACTAACAATTGCAGTGCTGATGTGAGTTGTTTGGTGCCGGCAAAACAGAACAGTTGCATCAGATCGTAATTATGAACAAATGTAGAGTTCCCACAATGAACACACATGTTTTGCATGGTGATGTCACCATGTCCCAATGCACTGTTACACCCTAATTGAGCAAAACCAAGTAAAGTGGCCCCTTCACTTCACACCACAGCACAATTCTTTCTCTGCATTAAACCCATTCACCAAGCGAAGCAGTGGCCAGCCACCAACAGCGTATAAGGATGGTACCTTACGGATGATACCTTACCTTAAGGGTACCTCAGTGGAGCTACCAGCAGTTCTGGGATTCAAACCCACAACCTTCTAATGACAGGGGCAACTCCCTAACCACCAGACCACCAGCTGCCCAAAAAGCTGCCCTAGTTTACTGAGCTAATGGGGAATTCCACCAACTCTGTGATTATAATTTTAAAGTCGTTCAGAGTGTTCTGGTGTGAAATTTTATGTTCTAAGGAAACTTACCTAGTCAGAATTGTTTACAGTGGTGATAGGAACCAGATGTCCAAAGCATTTAATGCCTCTAAAAGCTACATCACAGGACTGAATCGTTACTGATATGCCGCCTGATGTCTGGGACAAGGTTTGAGATCATTTATGAAGTCATAGCCGGTTCGGACTACCCTGACGACCCTGGGGGGAGATTTAATTTAGTCAACCAGGGGTGATGGGAAGTGGAGCGGGTTTGTTTTGTTAGGACAGGGGGATCTTTTTTCTATTTGTCAAGGGGGGAGGGGGTCGTTTAATTTGTACGGTTTGTATGTCAACGCAAGTGTTCCAGTGATCACGACTCCAAAGAAATTTCCCTACAAGGAACCCTTTCACGTTAGAAGATTCAATAACTTGGTCCACATCAAAAAGTTTTGTAGGAATTGTTGGAATTCCCTTTAGCTAAAGAACTGCTGTGCACACCTGGTCAAACGCCACAGGTCTTCATGTAATAGAAGTGATAGAAAAAAATGCAATGCAATGCAAATGAAAGAAGAAAGAGGAAGTAATAGAATAAGGTCAGTTGGTTATCAGCATGGACATCAGTTTTGTTATAAAAAGTATGACAACTGTGCTCAATATTTTGCATTTGATGGCATATTCCTATCTTAATGCATTAACATACCAACAATGCCATCCTTCCAGCTTTGGGGAAGAACCTTTTCTACTCCATCATGAATGTGTCCCAGTGCACAAAACAAGCTCCATAAAGACATGCTGGATGAGTTCAGTGTGGAAGAACTTGACTGGTCCACACAGAGTCCTGACCTCAACCCCGTCCAGCACCTTTGGGATGAACTGGAACGGAGATTGTGAGCCAGACCTTCTCATCCAGCATCAGTGTCCGACCTCATAATTGCTCTACAGAATGAATGGACACAAATTCCCACAGAAACTCCAAACTCTTGTAGAAAACCTTCCAAAAAGAGTGGAAGCTGTTATCGCTCCAAAGGGGGACCAACTCCATATTAAAGTCTATGGATTTGAATACAGTGTATGTTTACGTCCTGTTGGTGGAATAGTCAGACGTCCCAATACTCAAAGCCAATGGAACACTAGTAGTAAAAGTAGTCAGGTGCGTTTCTTAGTTTGCTGTCCCCTTTTACGCAACGCTAAAGAATCAACGTAACTGTATAGTTCTGTAAGGTGAAATGTATGAATTCTTTATTGCCTCTCCTACCATTCTTATCAGTGCACATAGGGGCAATATGCTCATGCATCCCCTTACAGGCAAACTTTTCAAAAATCTCAATTTTGTGGTAAATGGCAGTTTCAACTCACTGCTATCTTTTTAACCATTTTCTAATCTGTGCAGGTCCGCCACCTTCGGTCTTATTTGAGTTCACAGCTCTTTCGTTTCACCTCTGTAGAAGAATGTGTAACCTCATATTTATACCCCGATAAACAGGAAAGGATCATAGATGTCAGTGGAGTCTTTGGAGACCAGAAACAGTAAAAACAGTATCCTAATAGAAAGACTGAACGAATAATTTTATAGGAGTTCTAATAGATAAATGGCCATCAATTACACCAAACACTGTTAAAGAACATTCCTTCATTTTCTGTATCTGCTTAATCCTTACTAGGGTCGTGGGTACCCGGAGCGTGTCCTGGGGTCTAACCCCAACCCTGCAGGGGCCACATTTAAAGAACACTGGAATCATTATATGCCATGTTTTATTTAAGTGATTCTTTATGGCCAGTTTCTTAGGGGACACTCATTTTAAAGTTGGCTCTTTATGTACCTCAGTAATTCAGTGAAGAAGGGCAGATGATTCCAGCAATGCAGGTTTACAGCATGATACAATCAAACAATGAACCTTCTACCATGTTCTGTAGCAGTTAAAAATGTAGACAGGGCACATCTAACCTAGTATCAAGATGGCAAAAGGAAAAACAATCAAAATGACTTTGAAAAAAGAGTCATTACTGATGACTGGAGCTTCTTAGCCTTGGTCAGTGTTGCAGTTGTACCTTTTTTGTTGATATATGAAGTATTTCCTAATGAGATTTCCTTCCAGGAGGACATCATATGGACTGATCTGACATATTTTTGACTGCTATGTCAAACAACACTACTCCAAAACACCAACTGAGAATCTTCTGGAAGAATGGGGCTTCATCCCTCCAGTACGGTTCCAGAGACTCTGCACTTCTTTCTGCTGGAAACTGTACAAATATATATATACCCAGAGTCAAACAATATTAAGCTTGTCAAGGACTGGAGCACATTAGATGGGAAGCAAACAGTCAGTTCTCAGTGTTGATATATTGGGTAAAGGAGATGTTAGAATGTATAACGGCCGGAATCATTTTGACATGTGTCAAATTGTTATGGCCAGATGACTGGCATCTCAAGAGCAGCGAGCCTTGAGGGGTACTCCCTCGAAGGCTATCCCATCTGGTCCAAATACTAATGCTTCAAATATTTTAAAGCATGAAGGGTTTTAAAGCATGACACAGGGTTCCTCCCATACTGCTGAGTGTGCGGTTGAATAGCCACAGACTGGTCAGATTGCCCATGCTAACCCTTACTCTATAATGCATGCAGTCATAGGAAAATCATAAGATCCCATAATCGTAGATCTTGGGGCAATGAAACCTACTTGAATGCAACTAAAAATCTCTTGTGTACGTCAAACCATATCCACTGCCATTAGCCTCCATCAAACCATAAACAAGATATATTCCTTGGACTTTTGAATGAATATTCAACTGTAAAACATAACAGTAGTGCAAGACTTTGTGTACAGTATTTGAAACCTCCAGCAAAACTGCTGTGTTTTACCAGGGCAACATATACAAACATGACGTGATGAAGGAGACCAACGAATGATCCTGAGAAACAGATGAACGACAGGCAGTAATTGTAGAATTACAGAAAACATCTATATCATAAGTGGAGCTGAAACAATCAATGAGTAAAGAAAGGTTGTTCTAGTAGAGCCAGCTAGTGCCGATACAGTCAGCTTTATAATTACTGGTACTCTTTGTAATGATGGGTAAACATAAATGCTCATGTTTTAGGTGTAAGATTAAGTTACTTTGCTTAAATTTAGCTTACATTTAGTTTTAATTCTAGCAAGAGCTATAAAAATAGGCACACACCTGAAAACACCTGTATCCACTGTTCAAATCAACCAGAGCTGTGGTGAATCTGCCTCATCGAAGATCCATGTTTATTTGTCCCCATGCACATTGAACAGGATTATTATTAGAGAGTCAGTGATCACTGGAGGAGAGCCTTTTGGGGTCACCAAGTTTTCAAAACCACAATTAGATACCACCCCCATTGGTTCTAACCTCACAAACATAAACAACTGGAAATTGCTAGATGCTAGATGCTAATGGTTAGATGATAAAAAATAGAGCTTTTAGCAAAAAACACTCACTGTAAAAGAAAGGATGGTGGAAGATCTGGGATGTTCTGTGGAGGGTTATTCTCCAGAGGCACTGGGGAGCTTGTTAGGAGTCATGGCATCATGGATATTTGCCTTGTTATATATGTTAAGCTTTGTTGTGCAAGGCCTCCACTGGTCCATCAAGAGCAGTGGAATTTTTTTAAACACTCAAAAAAAAAAACAAAGTTCTTGCTTCTTTCTGTCATCCACAGTTAATACGTCTCTAGTCTTGTTTCCCAGATGATCTTGAAACTCTTAGCATGAAGTTTATAGTCACTGGTAGAGAGCAGGAGCAGCACCTCCAGTCAAGGTTCAACACTCTTGGCGCTTGAAGGAATAGCAGGTTTTTCTGGTTGCTCTGTGTTTGCCTCAGATGTTCCTGCATCAGTGCTGTCATCTCTTCTAGTTTTTCCCTCATCGTAACCACAAACGGCACCACATTTTCTCCTGTTTTTTAGGCTCTTCTCTCGCAGGAGGTCCAGCAGACTTTTTAAATGTCAAACATAAACCAGCGCAAAGGGAGAAAAGCCTGTTTAATCTTGTGTTGCTTCTCAATAAGCAAAGAGCAGGTAAATTCCTTCTCTGTATTTAACCCACTCACTAAATGAAGCAGCGGGCAGCCAGGACCACAGCCCCTGGAGAGCAGTGTGTGGGCACGGTACCTTGCTCAAGGGTACCTCAGTGATGCCACTATCAGTCCCGAGATTCAAACCCACAAAGCCACCAGCTCCCCATAACTGGTTCCAATAAGAGTGAGTGGCGAACCTGGTAGGCTTTTCCTTAAAAGTCTTGTTAAAGTGCTATACAAGACTATCTGTCTGTGCATTTCAAGGTGAGGTCTTTATGCCTCTAATGTATAACAGTTTCTCTTGAGAACAATTGCACCTAACTGCTACCTGTCTGGCCTTGATGATTCTCAGTGGAAAAGCTATTAGCTACCAGGCTACATAATCACATTCAACTAGAATGTATATGTTCCCTTTCTATGGGACCTATGTATGTACTTAAGGGCCTTTCAGTGATTGCTAGAGCATGTGGCTGTGCTGTTGGGACTGAAGAGCCTGCTGTAAGCTGACATTCATTGCATGACCTACAGAATAGTGCATAGTGTACAGAACATCAGTACACTATATGGAAAAAAGCATTGAAACATCTGACCATTACACCAACAGGGACTTTCATGACACTGCATTCAGATACAAAGACTTTAATATCGAGTTAGTCCACCTTTGCAGCTAGAACAGCTTCCACTCTTTTTGGAAGGCTTTCCACAAGATGTTGGAGTTTCTGTGGAAATTTGTGTCCATTCCCCCAACTGTGGCCACAAAGTTGGAATTATGACATTGTCCAGAAAGTCTTGTTAGTGAAAGTGACAATCTGGTCATACGTGAACACACTACACTGTGACGGTCAGGGTGTGACCGCACATGAATAAGTGTTTCTTTAGTATGTTGCACATGGATATAGACCTTTGTGACC
>JBBPDB010034206.1:0-11701 GCA_037974465.1 Brachypetersius altus | reverse complement strand
ATTATGCATACTGTCTATTTCTGATTATTCTCAGTGTTATACACTGATGATAAACTGTGGAAACTGTAGAAACGAACAGGAAGCATTTTTCGAAAAAAGGCATTATAAAACCTCGTTCAGAACAGTATATCAGGCTCCTTCTGAGAAACAAGAAGTTAACATTTATTAATCTTTTTTTTCTCTCTCTTTTTTTCTATATATATATATATTTATTTATTTATTTAAAATACTTATAAGCAGTGTACAGATTCATGCAGCCTTGTCAAAAAAATGCTACCTTGAAGTTTGTTTAGTTTATACTGACAATCAGGAGAAATAGGCAAATAAAAGGCTCTAAGTCTCGATTGTTTTTCCGCTAATGGTTCCACCCCATGCTCTGGACTCTGAGGATACCTTGTCTATGACAAACTAGATAAAACCTGAATGCCCTGCAGTGGCACATAGCTTTGGTTTTATATTAGATTTTATATTAGTGTGTGTGTGTGTGTGCGCGATGTGAGATGTGAGATGATGTTTGCAGAGTCTGACTGCAGCTGGTAGATAAGACTTGCATAATCTCTCCTTCACACCGTAGGAGCAGCAGGTGAAGGAGCTACTCAGTGCCGACAGAGTCTCCTGAATAGGGTGGGCGATGTTCTCCAACAGGGATGGCAGCTTAGCCACCATTCTTCTGTCACTCACTACCTCCACCAGGGGGCATATTAGAACAGAGCTGGCCCTCTGGATTCTTTCTGTCCTCACCAGAGATGTTGCTTCCCCAGCAGACCACACCAAGTGTTAGGAACACCTTGCCCTTGTTAAGCAGGAGTCAGGCACATAGCAGCTTCTCTGCCTCTTCACTGCCATGTATTGTCCAGCCCACCATTCTCTTATCTGAACTTGGAGCTCCTTTTCCCACAGCAGTGGTCAGGCTGGCGTTCTAGCACATGATGGAACTGGGAAGGTTTTCCTGTTTCCTCTTTTAATCGGCCCACCCGCCGTGGGAGGTTGTTGCGAGAGCAAAAAAGAAGCAGAATTTCTGATGACCGAAGGGAAAGTCCCACAACTTAACTGTTATTTTGCATGTTTCTGGGTTTTTTTCTATTCTGGACTCGCACATAAGGGGAAATACAGTCCTTATTTACTTATCCACATCCACAAGTCCCTCAAATCTTTAGATTGTTAAATTGCTGAGAAAGACATAATTTTTGAACCTTTGTATTTTGTCTCTCTGCTGCCTTAAAATTCGTTAAAATTCATTAGAGCACAGAAGAAGGACTTCTGGTTCCTCAAACGACTGTAAACCCTTTTTCAAAAGCTCATTTTTGTAAATGATATCTTTTAAGATCTTACAGTGTTGAAGAAATGAAAGTCCAACTGCAGGGGTTGCACATCAAGAACCATTCAGGAAAATGTAGTTTTAAGAATATATAATCTCGCTTCAGTTTAATTTACTTCACTGCATTTTAGAGTATGACAGTATCATCTTTAGTCAAATTTAGTCTTATGTGGTCATTGGAACACTTTACAACAGAGATGTTCAAATCATTTTAAGAACAACTTAACAATTGTACCATTATTCCATTCCATACGCTCTCAATTGCAGAAATACAAATGTGTATTTGCCACCCACTGCAGTTAATCAGCCTGATGTGGTCTTTAAGGATGGTTTCATTTCCCCTTTTCCGGTTATTTTCATTTACAAGAAAGGCTACTAGGGAAAACTTTTGCTTGGTCGCAAAATACATATCTTGGTTTCAGGATAACTGATGCTACCATGACATTAAAATAAGTTACCAAAAATAATCCTTAAGGTAACCAACAGATGCTGGGGTTCATTTTACAAAAGTACGAATGGAAAATTGCTGTGAAAATCTGATTGTGTTCATCTACAAGATGATTAGTGAGGTACTGAGGCACAGTGATGAGTTCACAAATGGATCACAAATCCCACTTTACTCTTCCCTACAATGTTTAGTGGAGGTTCATCACTTCAACTCATCTCAAAGGTGTTTAGTAGAATTTCATCACTCAAACTCATCCTAAAGGGGTTTATTAGGGTTTCATCGTTCCAAACTCATCGCAAAGGTGTTCAGTGGAGCTTCGTCACTCCAAATTGTCCTGAAGGAGTTCAGTAAGGCTTCATTACTCGAACTCACCCCAAACTCAACCCAAAGTTGTGCAGCTTCAGCATTCCAACTTGTCCCGAAGATGTTTAGTGGAGGTTCGGCACTTCAACTCATCCCAAAGATGTTTAGGAAAGTTTAATCACTCTAACTCATCCCAAAGATGTTTAGGAAAGTTTAATCACTCTAACTCATCCAAAATATGTTTAGGAAAGTTAAATTAAACTAACTCATCCCAAAGATGTTTAGGAAAGTTTAATCACTCTAACTCATCCCAAACATGTTTAGGAAAGTTAAATTAAACTAACTCATCCCAAACATGTTTAATGGGATTCTTCACTTCAACTCAACCCAAAAGTGTTCAACTGAGCTTAACATCCATTCCAAATGTGTTAAACCAAGCTTTGCATTAATCCCAAAAGGGTTAAAGGGGCTACATCACTCCTGTTCATCCCAAAGGTGTTCAAAGACCTTCATCACTCCCTCTCATTCAACCCAAAAGGTTTTAATGGAGCTTCTTCACTCCGGCTCAGGTATGGCGACCACAAGCTTGTATGAGACTGAACCAGAATATCTTTTATATATCAGTGAAAGACACTGTATCCTTTTTGATTCATAGTGTACACTGTTATGTGATGTGTTCCAATAATATAGTAGGGAGCAGACTTCTAGTGTCCATATCTGGACAATTGGCTCCTGGTTACCATCTGGTCAAAGCCAGCACCCGTTCTCCAATTCAGAAGTGTAGACAGTGCTGGGGAACAGCCTTAATAGCATAATGTTACTGTAGATAGGCTGTTCAGGGGTCTTATTTATAAAACTTTGCGCAAGACTATATTAAAAGAGTACGTGCGACAAAGTACTGCATGTAAAAGACGCTTTATAAAACACACTCTACCTGGAATTGATTGCACATGGATTTATTTACAACTTAACATGGTCACAAATCATTGTCTCAGCAAACTTACTAAAACATAAGATGCATCAGAGGTTAGGGTTAGGGTTACATTAATATCTGACAGGTGAGAAAAGGTCTTCTTTTCTGTACTTGGGTCTTACAGGGTTAAGTACATTAGTCACAATTAGTACATATAATACAGAAACAATAGTACAGTCACTGTTTACTCAAATGTTTAATAAGTATGCTGAAATATGATCTTAAAGAAATGTACAATCAGCAAAGATAACATCCTTCTTAGTCATATAAACATCACACAAGTGCACTGTTTATTAACGTATTCCTGTCTAGTAGCCGATGCAGTGTCCCACATTGAAAGTGTAGATTAAACTAAGATTCGAGTCGGATAATATATTTTACTATTATAATTCAATATTATAAATATGTGACTGAACGTGTGAAATAGAATGTATGATGTGTACTCACTAGCGCAAAGAATTATTATATATGTACTAATATACTCACCCTTTTCACCCGTGGTCGCGTTTTTTTCTTTCAAAGTGTTCGTAGCATGGGTTTGAGTTTGCGTGCTTATGCGCACATTCTGCAGCCAGTTTTTTTTTTCTATAGATCACAACGAATGCAGTTATATATGAGACCGCTGGTCTTCATTACTCTTTTCTTTCCCTGTGTGAAGAGCGTCTCAGTCCCAACATTGCAGCAACGGCCATTAAATTTCATCTTTCCTCAGCAACCTCTAGTTTCCATGAAGCACAAAACTCAGCTTCATGATTTGCTTATTGAACCGAGTGGGTTAAAGACTGACCTCTGACCTTGAAGTTTTGAATCTCCATAGCATGCGACATTAAAGCTTCTGGATCCTGTATAATCCTGGATTAAATTCCACAATATGTCCGGTTTCTGAAATTTAGATTTCATGTTATGTTAATGGAAAATGATTCATGCCTAATTGTAACATCATGACTTTTGTCACACCTTTGGTGGGCTGAGGTGAACATGCCCCATCACCTTTCACACGCACATAAAAAACCCTCAGTGTGCGACATTATTACGGCTGTGCTGCGGTTTTTCTAGCGATGCACTACTGGAGCACATGTGCTTTTAGACACAGCAAACTAAAAAAACACTTCTGCTTTTTCTCCTATTAGTGGAAAAGCTAAAGTTAGCCATTTTGTTGCATTATAATGATGAGTATGCTGCTATGAGCAGGGTGTGAATCACAAGTTATTCTTTTTCCGTATTGCGTCTGTGTGTGGGTTTTTCTTTGTTAGTCTCATTTGTGGCACTGAAGGCGTGTTTTGCCCGAGTTGCTGATCTGAGGTCAGTTCTGTGTTTTTGTCGTAATGGCTGAGGCTAGAATTTGGGTCGGGGGATGTGGCTTCAGGTCAGCAGAAGAAGAGCGACAGACTGAGGAAGTGAAGTAAACCGATGCGCTCCCACAGTCTGTTGCGCAAATAGTAAATGATAAAAAGCTTGGTGTCTCAGTTCCGTTCGTCTACAAGCTGGTGCGACTGGAGTGCGGGCTGTCGGTCCTCTGGAGTCTTGATCAGCAGGTAACTGACACATGTTTTTGTTTTGCATCATATTTTATTAAGGAACGCTTCACTTTAACTTCTTATCTCGAAAGAACAGAACTGTGAAATGCTCTTTAAAAAACTAAAGATTTTTAGGTGAAATCCACATAACTGTTTTGATGAGAAATGCTCCATTCTTGAAAACATCGCATATCTATACAGCAGTGGTAGAAGCAACAAGACGTCATGTCTCCAGCCAGCCTTTTTAATGCACTATTGACTCGAAGTGAAGACCCGTGTGTCTCTTAAGTGTTTATAATAAAAGCTGATGAAAATGGTGGCAAATATGAAGTAAATCAATTATCTTTCGGGATTATTTTTGCCTCACCGCGCCTTGCATGTATGCCTCCACCATGAATGGGTTTAGTGCCAAACTTTTCTCAGAATTTAAAACAATGTCTCAGGCGTCAAACAGCGCAACTATAGCCATTTAACGGAATAGCATTCTGGGAGGGACATTTTAGAGGCAGACGTCTGGTTCCACCTCAACTGTGAACAGTTCTAACTCCATAGAACAGTGTGTTTCACATCAAATCCTCTCTGAACAAATTTGTTTACACCCTTTATCCACAAGCGGTGGATGCTTCCTTCAATATTTTCAGTCAGATTAATCAGTTCAGAAGATGCTTATTGGCAGCTGACGTAAAGTGGTCCTAACAAAACATCTTTGATAATAATAGAAGGATGAATGTTAAAGGTCCAATGAAAGAATAATATTTACATGTTTTATTCAGCAAATAAATCCTATGATGGTTTCTATTCAAAATGTAAGCTTGACTGTCCTTGACACTTTCGGTTTGTAAATATGTGTCAGGCATCAGGAAGCACATTTATTCTTTCTGTGAAGCAGATATCTAGCTCCATTCTCTATCACTGTACAATTCTGAAATGAAGGTGGGTTTATTCAGAAAAAGGCTCAGGCTTATTTCCATGCTGTTTACCTTTTTTCATACACATAAAGACAGACTCACTTAAGACAAGCCATTAAAGCCCAAAAAGTAATTAAGGATGTTTTAAGGGCTGAAACATTTTTGAGACGTGTTTTTTTTCTTGTAAGTTCACATACAGGAAATGTCATGAGGTTGACAGCTCAAAAAATTACAGTAAAATGCCTCCAAGTGGTCGGGCTCCACCCTCACTCGTGTCAGATAGAGGAAGTCGAGTTCCTCAGTCAGTTGAATTTTTTTTTTATCAGCAGCCTTCAAACCACACTTCAGCTCAACAAACCCAAACCTGAAAAGGACCAAAGAGGTGAACCTCCATCAGAAGGCTGTCGCTGTATGGTCTGAACTTGGTCCAAGAGCTATTTATGAGCCATAATCCCAAACTTTGTGTAGTTTAAGTTGAAGATTTTCAAATTTAGGGAAGGGAGAGAAGGGAATACAATAAATGTGTGACTCCATACTGGATCAGATGCAAGGGCACCCAAAGGAAGACCATCCAGGAGCAAGTCACAGTAGCTAAGCCTCAAGATGAGAAGAGAGAAAGGGTCTAATCCTCTAGATGTTGAGGAGAAGCCTGAAAGACCTAGTCAGGATTGTAACATAAGCTACATGAACATTCCAGGGGTCTTCAGACAAATGACCAAGGTGTTCTTGTAGAAGATGGCAAAATGTGACTGGAAAGTGAGGGTCAGAGGGTGGGAGGGAAAGGATTTAATCAGTGGTAAGAGAAATCATGAGATGATGTTCCAGAAAAGAAGACCGAGCCCTGTGGGACACCGTTGGAGACTCTGTATGTAGAGGGCGTGGGTGGGGAAGATATCTGGAAGAGAGAGGTCAAAGAAAAGAAGGAACTGTCCAAATAAGAGACAGAAATGAATCAGGGTGGTGTGGGATGGGTGAGGTGGATATGAAGAAGGGATAGAGGCCAAGATGTGGCAAGTGTGGGAAGAACATGTGGGTTTGAGATGGACCAGAAAAGTTGGGAGGGTGATGATAGATACAGCACCAGTTCAGGTAACATCACACACATAAAAGCCAGTCAGAGGATTAAGATCATACAAACAGAATCATGGGTGTGAAATGCTCCGTTCTAGAGAATCTCAGAACAGTGGAGGTGAATGGAACCAGACGTCTGCCTCCATTTGACAAGAAATAACGCGCTGCCTGATGCCTGACACATTGTTATAGTAGAGTTCTGAGAAGATTTTGGTCCTAAAACTATGAAATAGTCCCCAAAGAAAAGTGATTTAGTTCAGATTCACTATTTTACATCATAAAACTTTTTTTTAAATTATATTAATGGGTTTGGAGAGTGAATATTGGAGGAGTAAGTTTCTCAGCAGTGAACCATTTCACACCAAAACAGCTTTGAGGTACTTTGTTTATGTCTCAACCATAAGGGAATTTTTCAAAAATTTGTGGTTCCCCCTTTGATGCAGCCTGGACCTTTTCATATCTTGCACACTTTAACATTTCTCCTGATTTTGCAGGGGTGAACATCAGAAAGGAAAGATGTCCTGCCTCAAGTGCCTCAAGTACACCATGTGTGTGGTGAACTTCATCTTCTTTGTACGTATCTGGCCCACAAGTCAATTTCCTTCACAATCGATGAGCTCTTATTATACATGAAAATATAAAATGCTTCTTCAGCTTAGGCTCAAGGTCAGAGCAAGCCTCATGCTTCTGTCCAAAACAGCACTTGTGCAAAATTTTAATGCTCCAATTATATAGCTGAAGCCAACTGATATATATAGGTATATATGTTAGGGCTGGGCACGACAATGCGTTATTATCTCAACTTAAACATTAATGCAATCAAATCAAATAGTTTCCAGGGCCCAGAAGCATTATAGCAGCTGTAAAGGGGACCAACTCCATATGAAGTCTATGTATCTGGATGCAGTGTCATTAAGGTCCAGATACATAGAGTTGGTCTGTCTTTACAGCTGCTATAATGTTCCACCCCCTCATGCGCTGGGTAACCTGTTTCTTTATAACAAACTAGATAAAACCTGAACGCCCTGCAGTAGCAAATAGTTTTGGTTTCATATTTGATTTGATTACATTAATGTTTGAGTTGAGATTTACAGAAATATTTGAACTGTAACTGTGAAACTGTGTTAAAGTGACACTGCTGTTAAAATTGTAATCGTTGCCAGTTGTTTTGCCAAAAAAAATTGTAAAAGTCCAGTTGTTTTGCCAAAAATAAACGACTGAACTGCGTTAACAGACTGTGATGATCTTACAGATCTGCGGAGCCGCCATCTTCGGGCTCGGGATCTACTTGAAGGTGACGTTCAATTTCACTGCCCTCCTGCCGTCCATCCCAGCCATGAACGTCGTGAATGGGCTCTTCATCTTGGGCATTTTCATCACCTGCGTTTCCTTCCTGGGCTTCCTCGGAGCCCTCAAGGAGAACCGCTGCCTGCTCATTTCTGTAAGTCCTGTTCAGACTTCTGGGTGTAAACCTGTTCTACAAACTGGGCACTGAGGAGAACACGACTGTTTGTAAAGAAAATAAAACACAGGATATGAGCCCCTTAAAGTTCTCATCAGTGCTCAGGCGAGACATCATTCCACCAAAGATGTATTTGAATTTTGTATTCGTTCGGTTTCAGTTTTTCGTTCTGTTGTTCCTGGTGATGGTGGCTGAGCTGGCCCTGGCCTGCAGCATGCTCATGTATGAGCAGGAGGTGAGACCTTATCTTCTACACTGAAAGCTGGCGAATGAGCTTCCTCTGACTTGGTAAACCGTACAGATCCTAAAGCAGTTCAGTATGAAAGGGACAGAAAAGGGTACCACTTTACAATCAGACTACCCTCATAAAGGGTTTATAAATGATTTATATTCAGGTTGTTAATCAGGGAGTAGGCAGCTTATAAATTATTAATAAACAGTTATAAACAGGTTATAGCAGTTGTCACACATTGATGCAGATTCCCTATTAGGAAGATCTGGTGTTTTAATGGTAGTCTCATGTTAATGAAGACCTGATGAAGCTGACAGTTCAACATTCTGCTTGAGAAAGAGACGAGATCAACAACCGGCAAGAGCCTGCATCAATTTAAGCTGTTATAACAGTTTATAATGATTTCTAAACTGCTCACATCTGCTAATCAACAACCCTTATACGATATTCTTATTGTAAAGTGTGACCCAGAAAGGGCTAATATGGTTCCTCACTTGTGCAGCTAGCATTAAGTGTTGGCCCAGTCATTAAAAGATCATGAGTTTTTTGGTTGGTGTAGCTGTAGCCACTCAATCCTGGGATTCCAAGAAAGCACTAATAACTTCACTCTATCTTGGTGGGTAGAATGGTCCTTCTTCATTACTTAGCATGATGCTAGCAAGATCTTGTTAGCATTCTAGCATTCTCCTCCAAGCTTGTAGAGCTGTTCAAAGATGTTGCATTAGAAGCAGCTCATTAGAAGCACATGCTAGTCTTGACCCCCCTCCCACACACACACACACACACACACACACTGCTGGTGTCTGGAGGTAAAATTAGAGTTGACTAAACTTTGGAGAAAATATGGCTCAATTAGACTCACTATAACTTCTGTCCTGCCTGCAGATAGACAAAACAATTGAGGAAGAACTAGAAAACAGTCTGAAGGAATCTATAAAAGACAGAGAAAATAACAAAACCAGCATCGAGTGGGACGCCATTCAGTCCACAGTAAGTGTCAACAAACGCTTTCATCCACTTTAATGATTTCGACATAAAAAAAAAGAACACAATAATGATGAGTGCAACTAAGGACAACGGTCAACACTTTCACTCCAGTTTCAGTGCTGCGGAGTAAAAAATGCAACAGACTGGGAAAAAAGTCCACCAAAGTCCTGCTGCAGTACAGAGACCTGCAAAAAAGAAGGGCCCTACTGGTCTGAGGTACGGTACCTTTCCAGTTCTCTTCTTCCAATGTTTTGTGTTCATTCAGTGTTTGCAAAACACGGCAATAGCTAGCTCTGTGTTAAAACTGTGTACAGCATAAAAGTTGAGCTTATGGTAAACCCTTACGAAAATTCACCATGGTTTCCTATGGCTTATATGCAGTAACCATAGTTTTACTATGGTACCCCATGGTACTTTGGTACTATCCATAGTTTTACTATGGTTTATCCATAGCACTTCATGGTAGTTGTGGTTCTACCATAGTTTTCATATACATATAACACTTCATAGTTACCCAAAAAACCATGAAAACAATGGTTATTTAATCATAGTAAACCATGGTTAATTTTCGTAAGGGAAGAGCACTTCAATCAACAACATTCAATCATTTGTTAGTCCAATAAAGGATCACTATCCTCTCTCTTTCTAGGTGGGTAGAAAAAGTTCGGCGCCAGCTAACAGAGCTGTTAGCTGATATAACAGAATTAGTGGTATCAGTGTATCATAAGACGACCCTTAGAAAGAGTTATAAACCCTTATAAAGGTTCAATATTAGGTCACTAATTAGTTCACCGACTTCGAATTAGGTCCGTTAAAACATTAGAATAATGTCTCTGTATTTTGTGTTTCATTTTTAATCGTTGTTAGTAGAAGGACATGGTTTTCTGTACAGTGATACTCTTGATGGAAGCTTGTCAGCACAAACTTTTCAACTGAGAAGCTAAAACAGGAGTGTTACTGTAATGTCATTCTTTCAGGTCATTACTGAAAGCATTCTAGTCTCTGTTTTTTATTTTTAACCACTGTTAACATCAAAAGATGTGATGCTAATTCAGGAGGTTAGCATACTAGCCTACACAGTCCAAGCATTATGGCTGGTGGCCTAGTGGTTAGGGAGTTGCCCCTGCGACCAGAAGGTCATGGGATCAAATCCTGGGACTGTTAGTGGCACCACTGAGGTTCTCTTGAGTACGGTGCCATCCCCACCATGTCTCTCTGGGCGCTGTGTTCCTGCTTCACTTGGTGAATAGGTTAAATGGGTTGAATGTTCAGTGGTGTGTTCATGTATGGCACCATGTGATAGTTTAAGACCTGAGTAAGACATTAGATACAACTAAATAAGAGGAATGCCCCCTTCACATGGCACAATTAAGCTTGGACACAGTATATTTAGTATTAGAAAGCGGTGTCCTCTCTAACCATGAGGGTTGAGAAAGTTTTCCTGCATTTCTGTTGTTTTTAAGAAGTTTTCTGATTCTGATTAAAAATTCAACACAATATACAGAGAATATCTAATAACATTCTTTAAAAAATATGAAACATCATGCACAAAAACACATTCTTTACTGTGCTATAGCCCTTTTTATTCAGGTGGCTGTTCATGTAGAGATCCATGATGAAAATCCTGCTACAACATATTAAAGATATTATATTATCAGCAGGTCATATATTACTGAAAAAAGGTATTTGTAAATTACATTTGTTACATGAAACCTTGCCTGATGACAGTCTGGAAATGTGTGTGTGTGTGTTTTACAGGGCTGTTACTCAAAACTGAAAGAGTGGTTCGACAGTAACCTCCTGAGCACTGGGATTGGGGTCATTATTGTGTGCAGTATTGAGGTATGGATCTGTCATGGGTGGTCTCTTATCCAGTACTCAGAAAACTCAACGTTCAAGATTACTTTACTGTCACCAGCAGTATACCACAGAAACAATACAAACACAATAGACACAACAACAATCTACAGTGATGTAACAGTAGTGTTAATGTGATGTAAACCTTCCAGTGTTACACCACTAGTGTGGTTATTATTACACAGGGTGCAGTTACAGCACTGGACAAAGTGCAATTACAGAAACAATACAGTAAATAGACAATATTGTAATGTAACAGTAAAGTGTGGTTGGAATGTAGACCTTCCCGAGAGACTGATATTTCACATTATGTATAGTATTGCACATTCCAAAATTAATAATATAATGTTGCACTATAAGTATATTATTGCACAGGAGACGGTTAACAATGTTGAACCTTATAGAGTAAGAGTAAAGTGGTATAAAGTATAAAGTGAGGTAGGTCACTGGACTGATAAATGGTTTGGTCAATAGTTACAGAGACAGTCTTACAGTAATTAGTTACAGAGACAGTCTTACAGTCATTAGTTACAGAGACAGTCTAACAATCATTAGTTACAGAGACAGTCTCACAGTCATTAGTTACAGGGACAGTCTTACAGTCATTAGTTACAGAGACAGTCTT
>JBBPDB010034160.1:0-11702 GCA_037974465.1 Brachypetersius altus | reverse complement strand
AACCGAGATACTGCAGTCAGAGCATCTATACAACAACTGTCACATAATAACTAGCCAACACCTAACCCAACAATACAGAAGCCCTAGAGAAGAACAACGCAAGTCATAGAGAAGTGGGAAGTCAAGGGAAAGGAATTTTTTTTTAAGAAATAGTCACCAAAGCGCTCCTAGAAAAGGTGGGTCTTCAGGCGACACAAACCAAACTTATATACGATAATGATGGAAGGTTGAAAATGAGTTGTTTAGTAATATATTAAAAATTAAGAACCACATTACAAGACATGGTGTTAGTCAATCTCAGTATTGCACACATGAGTGAATATAATAGACCACTCTGAACTTCTAAATATGCTTTTTTGATATGTAGACCTTACAGTTTCCTCAATGTTACTTTTCTAAGTGTAAATAAGCACATATCTTCTGCAAGGACATTTTAATGCACCGTATCTGTTTTGGCACAGAATTTAACAAATAAACAATAATGTTGCAAGTGCAAAAGCTTTAGTTAATTTGATAATTAATGTCCTGTTTTATAACTATGCACTAAAAGACAAAAGTACATTTGTTCTCTGAAGATGATGCGTTTTTCAGACATTTTCATGTAAGAATTCAGCAAAAAGTACTAGAACAGTGTTCAGTCCTTTATGTTTAACTATATCTTGCCAAATATAAATAGTGAAGTTAATATCCATCCATCCATCCATCCATCCATCCATTTTTAATTAGTTAGTAATATGTATATATATATATATATATATATATATATAATGTATAGCCATGTTTAGTAGGAGGCCAATATTTAAAGCCAAATCGTTTCATACTTCAGATCATATTTCTTTCAATAAATATGAAAAATAGTACATATAATTATCAGACAATGGGAAATGGGTGGGAGGTCTTACTCGAAGGCCATGCCGCTCTGGTCCAGCATGACGAGGACCATGTCCATGTGAGTGGCAGGAACATGGATGTCAACATCAATGTCAATAGTGACCAGCTCAGCACTGTCGGGGCTCCAGAAGTCCACCTGCAGGTGGCGACACAAGCACAAACACACGGACAGATTTACACCGAGACGCTTTGAGATCTCTCAATAACTTTTCTAGATCTGCCTTTTCTATTGATTGTAATAAAAGACAGAATTGGTATCATTCATCTCAGAGACACCAGACATATTTCTTGTGGTGCCACACCAGACTTTCTATGATGCATTCATAAGCTTATATCTCAAACTCCTTCTGAAGTGTGTTAAAGCGTAAAGAGTTTTTACAAAATATTATATATTGATCATTATATGGTTACATTAGAATTTGACAGTGATGGAAAACGTACATAGACACTATGTGAACTGTGAAGAGAGAAAGAAGGATGTTGGTCTTTTCTGTTGAGAGACTTTGAAACTTTTCTCTGTCACATCTGTGATGTTAGATCTGTTAAAGGGCCATTCAGAGTTGCATGCTTGCTTCTGCTCCAGCAGGAGGAGAAGCTGAGGAAGCTTGGAAAGTCATGCTCTTCTAAAATAAAGGTAGTACTAATATGTTGCATTACAAATGCAAATCAGTCCTTTTCTCACGTTTCAGTAATGAGGGTTACTCTAACTGTAATGAATTAATCGGAAAATATGAACGCACATAATGCTTGGCCCCCAAAACTATATCATATTCTTTTTTAGATAGTGTTTTCAATGGGGCCCCTATCAGTACTGCGTCCCTAGAATGGTCCTAAGACACCCCCCCAGTTACAGTACAGACTTGCTATCTAACCTTAATAATCAGACCAAATGAAATTGCAACTAATAACTTTCTCTGGAAAAAAAATCCAGTAATAGCTGAAAACACGTTAAACTGGATGTAGTTATGAGTGTGTTACGTTTATATTATCACTTCTATCCATTTAAAGATAAATACAGCCTTATCTGACCCTATATTACAGAGGGTCTGTCTGTAAATGTGCCTTTGCGATCACAAAAATGGATGAAAAACGACCTAAAATCTGGAATATTTCTGAAAAACACTGAAAATGAGTCTTTATTACGACATGCTGATATCAGTATTTTAATGGCCGTGCTGGAATACTAACTCAGAGCCTGTACAGTGCTGTTCAGGTGGATCGCTATGATCCATCCTCCTGAAGGGGAGGCTCTGGTTCAGTGGAACCAATGGAGTCAGATGGTTCAAGCACAGCCTGAGCCACTTACCACAGTCACTGATACTGGGTTGCTGCTAGGAAGACACCACTGTCAATCATTATACCATCTGACACACCTACACACCTGTGAGCTTGGATATTTTGGAGCAACTGCTATTAATTTAAATATTATTTTGAGAAATTCATGCATATATTTACCATTAAAGATACATTTAAACATTTGAGAAGGGATTCAAGGAGGTTATTCTTTCCTCTAGTCCTAAAATCACAGCATAACGCCTAGCCATGAGTGGCTTATTGCTCTAATCTATCACTGACCTGAACCCAGGAATAGCCTCCACACCTAGGACCAGTTTGGTAAAATGGATCTCCGTCAGTAATAACTCTACCTTCATCTTGCTGGCCAGGTCCTTGATGAAGACCACATGCTCATTGATTTCCGGTTTCAGACGGATAACTTTGTCCCTGGAAGAGAATAGCGAGAAACACCTTTACCTGCGTTACCTGCTTCAGCACCACTGTTTTAAACCAACATCACCTCTGGATCTTAAGGTGAAAAGCAGGAAGACGAACAGCTTACCCCTCATAATGCTTCAGCTCACAGAGAGCGAAGGCTACCAGTCCCAAGAGCAGAAGTACCTTCATGATGCCTGTGTGACTGGTCAGTTCTCCATGGTTGCCTTTATAACCCCTGGACCTCAAGTATCATCCAATCCCAGAGGGCCTTTCCTGCTCACGTGTGGTGTGGCCATCTTACATCTGCGGCATTTTCAGCGTAAGATAGGGTTGATGAAGGGGTGGCCATTCAATGATTAACACTGGAAAAAGCTATGGATATTACAGAGAGGCAGAAAGAGAGGGAGAGCCTTGATTCAAGGCCACACCAAGAGTGAGAGTCGAGGGAATTTTCCATTCATTCCATTTCCATTTATACAGATAGACATACATTTTACTGTCTTGTTGTGGTTTTATTTACACTTAAGGAACATCTTTTAGAGAACTGTTAAAACACAAACCACAAACCATTCCTTTACATATCATTTCACACAATAAAGCTGTACATCAAACGTTCACATGTAGACATTTAGGAAATCCCATTTCACACATTTCACAATATACACAGTGATTATTCTAACAGAAATATAAAACATTATACAATCACCATTACATTATCACACCATTTCTGTTAAATACCTTAAATCCACTACATTTTAGAAAATAAACCGTAAGTACCACCAATACCTATTTATACAGTGTATTCCATTTCTCAAATGTAACATCTACTTTGTGTCACGTTTTATTTGAAGTTTATTTAAATACTACTGTGAGGGAAATGAGCAAAGAGCATCTTGAAACCATTTGGATCCCTCTATGCCACTGAATCTAGGTATCTCTATCTAATCTATATCAAAATCCCAAAAGCATAGTGTCTACCAGACCTCACATTCAGAGACCATGCTTAACACACCACTCAAGAGTGACCTTTGTTTGATGTAACTTCTGTAACATTGTAACTGAGCTAATAAGTGAAAATCACAATTTAGTAAAAACAGATTTTTAATAAAAACAGATTTTTTAATAAAAACAGATTGATGTAGAAACTTCATCTTTTTTAGGAAAAATAGTTTTGAATGTGACCGACAACTTTTCGTTTCACAATTGCTGGCTGAAGGCGACTTTAGTAAACAAGCTAGCCAGACAGCTTGATCAGTAATAAGCCTGATAAGGTGCCGATACTGTGAGACTGATATTTGTTGCCATATGACCTTGCAGCCAAAATAGAATGCGTTCAGCCCAAAGCAGTTCTGAACAGTTGTGGTTAATTACACATTGTTGGTGTTGGGACTGAATCACGTATCTCCATTTTAGTTGCTAGATGTTTTTTTTTTTTTTTACATAATCTACAATCATCAGCTGTGCTTACAGTCATATTGAACCCTCCTGGTTGAATCAAATTTCTTTTTTTACTTTTGAGGTGGGAATAAATAAACACAATTAAACATGGGTTCCTTCGGGGAAGGGGGTTGTTGCACATGTATTGTACTCTTTGTGTTTATGTGGTGTGTTTTATGTTCCATGTATTAGAAAAAAACACAAAGCACTTCACAGATTTTGTTCTCCCCATACGTTAACACAAATAATGCATTTAATGGGCAGAAGTGTGTTCTCTGTATGTATGTGTGCCTATTTTCATAGCAAAACATGATTTGGGATGTCAAAACTTCTGCATACATCTGTGTATTTGAGTTCTGATACTTTTTGAACTCTGCCTTTGATTCTTCCAGTGTCTTCAGAGTGCGCTGTGATACATTCTCGACTAAGGACAGATACAGTAATTCAGAAACTCTGTAGGACAGAGAAGCAATTTTAGCAGTCATCTAGTCAGTGCTACTGCTAGGATATCCTCCTGAATGGAGCTGACCTACAGTGAAGCAGCCTCAGTAGACTCGTCTGAATGCCAACTTTACTCTAACATAATTCCAACACACCTCATGTAGCCAGTCTAGGACTTAAGAGTGTATTAGCTACGTGGGTTAGGTGGTGAATTAGTGCTAGTCTGAAAGAGGGGAAATGAATGAATTCCTGTTTTTTGGAACCTTCCGATTACGTTGGTTTTACCAAGGTTTTGGGATTCAAATATTCATTCCCAACGGCAAAGGAGAAAGAAGCTGGCTCTGAGTTGTTGTACTAGGCTTTCGGCTCCTCCAATGTCTTGGCATTTTGCTCTGAGACCTTTTTGCTGGTTGACAAATGAAGAAACTCAGAAGCTCTGTGAGACAGAGTGGTCATCTTTGTGCTGATGTTGCGAGGATCCCGAACCGAGGCGGATTCGCAGCGCAGCAGCCGCAAGAGGTTTTTGCGAAAGTTGTGTCCAACGAAGCCGTACAGAATGGGGTTGACACAGCTATTAAAGTAGGCAAGGCATATGCTGAAGGGCATGGCGGTGTCGATAACGTCCAGCACGTGGCAGTTCTTCACCACCCCCAGCATGGCCAGCAGCTCCATGAAGTGGAAAACCTGGTGCGGAGCCCAGCAGATGAAGAAAGCTAGCACTGCGGCCGCTAGCATGCGCAGCGTCTCGTCCTCTCGGGAACGGGAGCTTTTCCTCAGCAGGCCCCTGGCGCCGAGCAGGGTGCGGCCCATCAAGCAGTAGCAAGTGATGATGATGAGGAAGGGCACGAGGAAGCCCAGCACACTCTTCAGGACGCTGAGAGACACCAGCAGGTGGAGCCGCTCGTCGCTGTGCAGGATTCCACATAGTGTGCTGACGTGGTTCTCGATCCTGTAGATGTCTCGGCTCAGGGCAGTTGGTGCGCTAAGCAAGAACGCAACGGCCCACACCAGAACGCAAGTGATTCGGGCGTAGAGGAGCGTTCGTCGCCGCCTGGAACGCACAGGATGCACAATGGCCAGGTAGCGGTCCACGCTTAGCGCTGTGAGGAAAAAGATGCTTGTGTACAGGTTGAGAATGACCAGGCCGGCACTAGCTTTGCACAGGAAGCTTCCGAAGGGCCAGTGGTAGCCGGTGGCGGTGAAAGTGGCCCACATTGGCAGAGTGACTAAGAAGGTTAAGTCCGACACAGCTAAGTTGAGCACAAAAACATTAGCCACTGTTTTTAGCTTCATGTAGCGGTAGATGACAGCCACCACCATGATGTTGCCCACCATCCCAATGACGAAATTGCAAGCGTAGACAACAGGGATGAAGGTGAAGATGAAGTTGTGTCTGCCAGACATGTTGCAGTGGAGTCGAAGGCCCTCACTGGGGCCTGTTGAGTTCTCCATGTCCTCTCCTTTTAAATCCCTCTTTTGCTTTTAGGAGTTATGAGTTCTTGTGAATGTAAGCGGGAGGGCTACATCCACTGGTTGTGAATGTAGTGACCAGTGCCTGCCTCGGGGCTGCGGGGCCCTCAGTGTCTCCTATAAAAGAACACAACAAAAACGTCAGTCACTCCCTAGGAAAGGAGACATCATTCCCAGAGTCATGGGCCATAAACAGTGGCCCCAAACACCCAGTCAGGAACCAGCTTAGGCTACGCCTTCTCATTAAAACCCCCATGTTCTAACCCTTCCTACTGTTTATGTCATTTCTGTGGATCTTGATGGCATCAAAAACAGATGTTTTATGTTGCCTGGTATCAAAAGTGGCCTTTTGAAAATGTGGTATATGGGCAGTCAGAAACCCATGACCAGCCTTTTAAACTCTACTTCAGCTAATGAGAGGCAAGAGTTAAAATGTATAGTGTTTATCAAATGGGCCGTCCATGTGGATACAGTGGCCTTTGGCCGGAAAGGAGAGAGTTTTTACTTTGAGTGTTATGAGCCACCCTAATGAAGACAACATGTTACAGAGCTGGCTCGAATAACTGCACTATTAATTGTGTTCAGAGGATCAGGGGAGGGGAGGGGAGAGAGAGAGAGAGAGAGAGAGAGAGAGAGAGATGCAGTCTTGTCACGTTTCAGGCACTGTGGAGGCTGGATCTCAGCATGTGAACTTCTAATCAGCACACACCTAAACAAACAGGTCACCAGGGGTCCAGGCCATGGAAACTTTTGAGAAAATTCAATGTGTTTTCTGTGGAGAATGAGCCTGCAGCTCTGTTTTAAAGACGCCTTATTAAAGAACATAATGTGCAACGTGGAAAAAATGTACCAGAGCCGTGGCGTCTTTAGATGTAATGGCCCTAAATGAGGTGCTCATCGTTAAAGCTGCAACACCAGCACGGACGTGTAAACCGCAACAACCTAATACGATTTTATTTGAATTACTGGGAAATGTAATCTCTGTGATGTTGGTCGTTTACTTTTGTACAGTGTAAGAAGTTAGGAAATTGGCAAACTAACGTTTTATGACAGTAAAACCTTTCATGTCAGCTGATGACCACAAGGGGGCAAACTAGAGTAACTTTCTTGAAGCCCAGTGATACCAGTGATCATAAATGGTGCATCACAACAAATGCCTTAAAATCAAATAACACTTTAACATTGTTGATATTAACTTGGTGTGGTAGTTTTTTTTTTTCTGTAAAACTATTTCTATGTTGATCCAGAGGCTGCAGCATGTTTATGTATCAGCCTGCTGTTTGTTGCTGTTTAACCTTCAGCTCTGCTTCCTTTTTTTTTTTTAACATTGTAACAACAGTCTGTCTTATTTTAACCAGCAGATTGGTTTCATATGTGTGTGTCAAACTCCTCTCGTGTTCTCCGGTTTCACAGCTGAAGCATTCTTTTTAAAAGGCCTCCTGGTGTAAGAGTGCAACAGCTGTGCTACAGATGTGATGTTTGTTGCAGGAGGAGAAGGTTGGGCTCCCAAGGACAACAGAATGATGAAATATCACACAGAGTCTCCTCTGTAAGCCCTTTGTTCAGCAAAGTATCCCCGCAGATGGCACCACTCCGATTCGGACCTGAGTGCTCTTGTTGATGAGAAAACCAGTAGCCATGAATTTGACTGTGCAGAGCAAGTATCCATAGTAAAAGACATGTTTTTAATTTGGTTCCATCTCATTAGCACATATGTAATTATAGATTTAAAAATGTCAAACCAGCACAAGAAACAGGAGGAACACTGTAGCAACTAGATGCGGTGTGGCAGATGTGATTTTATATACCTGGCCTGAAGTTTGCCATGTGTTTGTTGATACAATCACACTAATTTGGGAAGGACAGGGTACAACAAAAAGGCCTAATCAAATATAAAATACTGACTATTGCACTGCTTTTGATCATATTATCCCATTACACTAGAACAGAGCTTACCTTAATAAACATGTTTTAAATGCCTTTCCTTAGATATTGTCCCTCTATATGAATGCAAATGTGATTAAAGAATTATAAAATGTTAACAAAATTAAATATCAGTGAGTTGTGCTATCGTTACGCCGGATACTCATGTGGGCCTCGGGGGCACCATGCTGGTGACCCCTGCATTACAACAAGCAAAATTGTTATACCATATTTTTGGTTATCAACTAGCCTTCTTTGTGGCTGTGATACAGCACTGTTCTGAAACATAGCATGACGATGGTGAGGCCCTGGAAGGAGGAACTGAATGGGACATTGCAGAAAGCCTGGGTGGTGCCATAGAACCCAGGAAACCCAAGGTCAATGTGGAGTGTCAGATTTGCTGATAAATATGTCACAAATGACCCACCAGCACAGCTCAGGATATGTGTACCTCATTTACTGTTTCATATTAAACTGGCAATAAATACCAACCGCTGGCATTAAGTTTCAATGCAGGTCGGCTCCTTGCTTTACAGCTTTTCAATTCAGTGAGAATTACTGCTGTCCATTTTCCTCTACTATTTATATGCTACTATGTGATAACACAATGAATATATTGAGCACATAATGAATTGCATAGAAAAGTAAGTACAACAGGTTTGATTTAAACCATGTATCTACAGGTTTGAGTTTGTTTTGATGTCAAGAACGAAAGCATGACAAAATTATACATGCATGCTTTTATTCTTGCAAAACAATACAGTATAAACACTCAGGGCTGGAATCAAGGCCACAGATAGATCATTATAAAAGTCCAGGACTATGACTAGTCAAGTCAAGATATAAAAAAAAGGAAAAATGCAAATTAAGTGAATTAAAGGCAAACGCATGCAGTGAGTTGGTTTTCCGTTGTTTAGGTGTGAGTTAGTTTGTGGTTAAAATACAGTATATACAATAAATATATATAGTATCATGTCTCAGGTTAGATCAGAAAGACAAAATTTCATGAGACACAAGACACAAGTCCAAGTACAAATCCAAAACAAGACAATGCAGACTGGATCTGAGTACTACAGTTTTATACACAACTGAAAACAATGTGATAAGATTTGCAGAGGTGGATACAGCAGCTACAGGTAATATTTCTCAGACACGAGTCTTAGAATTAAAATCTAATAAAAAAGAAAGGAAGAAAGAGAAAGGAAGGAAGGAAGAAAACAAGAATTGAAGAAAAATGGGGAAAATGAGTATATAAAGAATATAAAGGAAGAAAAAATTTAAGTATGGAGAAAAATTACTAAAAATTTACTAAGAGTAAACAGAATATGGAAGAACGGAAGGACAAGTAAAATAGGAAAAGAAAGAAAAAAGGAAAGAAGGAATAAAGGATGGAGCAGAAAAATAAAGAATGATTTGAAGTAAGGAAGTAAAGAAGAAAGAAAGAAAGTGCCGCTCAGCTTCAAGGTCATTATGGCATCCTCAGCCAAAAATGGAATTCATTCATTCTCCATTCATTGAAATCTATGACAATCAGCAACTTTAGTCTAAAATATTTAAAAAAGCTATGAAAGTTATTCAAATAAAAAAAAAAATCCTCTTTTCTATTTACAAAACATGGTATTAATTAAAAAATGTAGGATCCACACGTAACAAAAATTGCTGTGTTTATTTCAATAAGCCGGAATTTAAATAAAGTGACCATGTTTTTGTTGCATGACTGTAGCCATTAAAGCTTTACAGCTCCACAGTCCAGCTTCGGGATCTTAAAAAGCCCATGAGTGCGTCTCTAAGGTGCCCCTAGTTCAGCTTTTACACCTTGGAAAAACAAAAGCGACTGCTCAGCCGAGAGGACGCGTTTAGAGCAATAAACTCTCCAACTTGCTCCCCAGTGACTGAACTATCCCAGAGTCTTTAAAAGGCAGCATTTAACACGAGCACCACCATCTGGCGGAGAGAGGGCCTCGCCACTCCGAAGGGCTGTGTGATTGAGTTAATGATTCATTTAATTCCCTCTCTCCCACTTGATGGAAGGGTGGGCTGGAAATGTACCACATCAGCACAACTGTGGCCACAATAAAAACAATTATCCGCTCCTGCGTCCCGCTGCGCCCGCAGACACGCCGCGCATCAGCCACTGCTGCCTGAGCTCTGCTCAAAAGGCACTTTCGTTTAAGAGCAGATGGGACACTGAAGACATCTGCTGGACGCAGATTAGAACAAGTTTACACTTCGCCATCATGTTCAAAGCCCTGCGTTCAGATCGGCCGGTCGGAAAATCTAACCTCCTACTAGGAAAAGTGCAATAGAACACGACGCGAGTTCCAATTAGTAACAGTGACTTTAGAGGCAAGGTAAGATAAGATAGCCATGGGTGGGGAAACTGCATTGTTACAGCAGAAAAGTGGACAGCATACGAGGAGAAAGCAGAAGCAGAATGATAAACAGACTAAAAGCTATTCAGCACAACAGTATAATATAAAATGACGGGTTGGAAATTGTCATGTAAAATGAAGCAAAGGCAAAACAAGCTCTGGCCTCTGTATACTATTAGTTCTGTATACTATTAGTTCTGTATACTGGTCAGAAATGATAGGGGATTTTGAAATGCAGTATTAAACACTGACCTTAGATTACCTAGCCTTGCTTCCTCCACGCATTCATTCATAACCAACAGTCCATTTAGCATAATGTGATGTTGTAACACACGTGCACCAAAAAGCACCATACTTTGGTCAAAAACATCAACATTTAGAGTATTAATAATTCCAGACAACGCAACGTTTATTTATTTTGAGTACAAGGATCTCGTTGTCCAGCCAGATGAAATATAGTCCTGCAGGTGCATGGTGGGAAATTCATGGTTGTCATCAAGCAGTGGCAATTAGCTTCAGTCCAGATCAGCAATGTTGCATTTTAAGAGTAAACTAAGTATCATGTAGCACATTCCAACGAACAGCCCAGTGTGAATAAGTGTCTTTTACGTTTTCTCATGTACAGACATCGTGTATGGAGTCGCATGTAATCGCAAACGTTTAACAATAGAATGAGAAACAGGAGACTAAACAAAAAAAATACCGGGTTGATAATTTATCAGTAATAAACTGAAGGAAATACAGAGAGATTGATGTCTAAAATACAGAAACTTGGGCAAAACACAGAGCGAGAAAAACTGAGCAAAACATATAGAACTGACAAAACTAGACTGAAAACAGGGGCTATTGTTTTTATATTGTTATTTATACAAATGAGAACCACCTGGGCAGGGGAGGAGACAGGAACCAGACTCAGGTGAACAGGATAACTATGGGGCAGGGCTAAGTCCAAAACAAACTCATACGGAATGTGGAGAATGTAAACAACAACGTAGACAAGAAAAAAGGGAGACATTACAAAAACCCTAGAAAAATAGGGAAAAGGGAGACCATGCTAATTCATTATCATTGTGTACAATGTCTTTATTATGTCACGATTATGTGCAGTAAAGGACTCGGTATAGAGAATGACTCCAACCACTATAGTGTCACTAGTAAACTGTTTTAGCAGTAATTGTATTAATTTATTAATAGTACATACATCCACCTGTCTTACTGACCACAGTTTTACTTTGACTACATATTTTGTGTTGTTCTTGTCTTTGTGTCTGTGCAGCTGTACCATAAGCAAAAGTGTTTGGATTCTGATTCTCACCTGAATCTGATTGGAGTGCTTTAGATAATTTAGGTATTTTGAGAGAGAGAGAGAGAAAGAGAGAGAGCGAGAGAGAGAGAGAAGAAGAGAGAGAGAGAGAGAGAGAGAGAGAGAGAGCGAGAGAGAGAGAGAAAAAGAGA
>JBBPDB010034119.1:0-7500 GCA_037974465.1 Brachypetersius altus | reverse complement strand
TCTCTCTCTCTCTCTCTCTCTCTCTCTCTCTCTCTCTCTCTCTCTCTCTACTTCTATCTCTCTCTTCCTCTCTCTCTATCTCTCTCTTCTTCTTTTTCCTCCCAACATAAGCTTACAGTAGTTGCGTTGACTTCATACACTACAAGTGTGTGCGTGTGTGTGTGTGTGTGTGTGTGTGTGTGTGTGTGTGTGTGGTGTCCAAGACAGTGTGAAATGTCCCTGAACCTAGGCTGTCAGCAAAATTACCCTCTAAACTGGATTTAATGTGTTCTGGCTATCTAAGTGTGTGACAACGCATGATAACTGTAATGTACTGTGCTTTGACACTGACATTGAAGTCTAGACTCTGCCCCCAACAAGCCAACAGTTTTATGAGCACATTAACATTTTGCTCGTGAAAGTCAATATTGATGTAGAAGTTAGAAAAGCCTGAAAATAAACAGTAAAATCTGAGTGGTGTGATGTGTCCGCATCACATGTCCCCATTCCGAACAGGCCTGATGAAAAGACTTGAAGATTAAATGCAGCCTGCCACATTTACACTACAGCAGATGTCTCTGGCCGCTGGGCAGAGTAACTATGGACCCACAGTAGCTATGGACCCACAGCAATGTTGAATCATTCATTCATAACTTAACACACTATGCCTTTTAATGCACTATACCGAACACTATTGTAAGGAAAATAATCACAATTAACAACATCAGATAACAAACACTGCTATCTAATACAGTATCTAATAAATAATCTCTAAATTGCAATAACAGGATCCCTATAGAGCACGATTATATGGCACAAAAGTGCACCCTTGATCACTGTTCCCGAAATTGGAGCACCGTAGAGGACATTATTATAGGGAAAAGAAATGGTTCTTTAATCAATATTCCTTACATCAGAACAATTTATAGGAAGTAATATTATGAAAGAAAATCCCTTCTTAATACAATAGAGCACTATATAGAAAACTATATAGAGAACACAAGTTGCCCCTAATGACTAGTCCCTACATTGCAAAATCAGGGCCACTATATAGAGCAGCATTTTAAAAAATGAAATAGTCCCTAACCACTATTCCTTACACGAGGAGCAAACAGGAGCACTGAACAGAACACTACTATACACTATTACATTAATAATAATGTCATGTTTTCAGAAACAGATTCACACAAAGCAATGCTGTAGTCTTTATTGTAATTAGCAGTTCTAAATATTCTCTTTCTTCATCATGTAAAATTCAGAACTTCTTAAAAACACTTCTCATCTCTCCTCCATTAACACACACACACACACACACACACACACCCACACACACACACACACACACACACACAGACACAGAGAGAACCATTAATTATCTTCCTAACCCTGCTTTCCAAAGAATCAAAATATTATCATACTCTCTTTTATGATTTGAGGTTTTATTGTGGTGTTTGCCTTCAAGACTATATAGAAAGAGAGCAAGAGAGAAAGAGAGGGGGGGGGGGAGGGAGAGGGAGAGTTAGCGAGAGGAATGGAAAGATGGAGTATTCAGTGTCAGCATTGGGTTACATGTCTCAGCACTGTCAACACTTTCCCTTCTCTCCTTCTCTCCTTCACTCCTTCTCTCTCTCTCTCTCTCTCTCTCCACCTCTCACTCTTTCGAGCGGAGAGACTCTCCTTCAGAACAGGAGCTGGCCAAAGCCTGCTTCCACTCCAAGTCTAGCAGACGTGTTGAATGTGGAAAACAACATGCATTACCAATTCAGTCATGTCTTTCCTTTTCCATCAGAAACAAATGTTCTCACTTCATCTCTCTCTCTTTCTCCCTCACTTTCTTCCTCTCTCACTGTCATTATCCGATTCTGTCTATTTTCCTGCAGTTCAGTTTGTTTTTGTGCAGCGTTCCACCTCTCCACTGGCGCATTAGAGCAGGATTCCTGAGTGGAAATGGATTACATCACTGTTATTGAAATAGATGTTGCTAACTTAAAACAAGACGCATAGATTTGTTTTCAGAAAGCAAATACAGTCCGTGTGCAAGGAAGAGAAACGGAGAGGCTGGGGGGGAGAAGGAGAGAAAGAGAGTGGAAGAAACAGAGTTAAAGGAGTAAAAGAGCGAGGAAGCAGAGATGGAGAAAAGGAGTACAGGGCTGCATGTATTCTGCTTGTCATGGTTTTGTTTGGCCGTGGAACGTGTGTTCGCAAGTGTATCTGTGAGCCAGTTGTGTGTTTAGGTTCCAGTGAGTTGCTGACAGCTCTCTCTGCTGGATTGAGACAGTGCTTTCCCCACAGCCCCAGCCAATTAAACTGGACAGAACTGACCGTAAGTGAATAGTAAAATATAAACTATTTCTAAAAGTGAGGATGCTTCAAGCAAGGAGCATGCTTAAGTTTTCTATGTCAAAGAAAATTGCCTCATATTAATTATATAGATTGGAGAATTAATGAATCATTTAAAAATCAAAACACTGTTCTTGAAAGTGAGAATCATTCCAATCAAGGATGGAGCTTTGACTGCTAAAACATTAAATAAAATGATTTATTAGGAAATGCTGGACTTTTCTAAATGTTAGTAAATTCCCAGACAAGACAATGGGGTCCTGGATCAAAGGGCTCATAATTATATTATATAAATTGGGGAATTAATTTATCATACAACATCCAAGAAATCATACTGTTTTTAAAAGATAGACTCATCCCATATAGTAGGGAGCTACTATTTTTAATATTAAAACTGTTGGTTTATAATTCATTTCTTGATCTTGTAAAAGCTACAGCAGGTGCTGGGCAAAGCCTGTTCAGAAATCAGTGAGTTTTTTTAAACAATTAAATAATTACAATAAATATAAATATTTATCAAAACTGAGATGGATAGACAAAAGAGAATTTTTAAAATGACGTGTTCTCAGCATGCAGTGATTACTACCTAGCAAAAATGGCCCAAGGAAGGGAGCAGTTTTATCCACTATGGCCTTCTGAAAATGCCTATATACATTTTTAAGGCAATAATTAATATGCTTAAAACAGCTGAAGCTACAGTGTACCTGCATGGAAAAAGAGGCATGTATATTTACACAGTGAGGAGGACGGTTAGAGAAACAAAAATGTAATCGAGGATCACAGAAGGATCTCTGGAAGATGGTAGACTTTTGGGACGACTAAATTCTGAAAAAAAAAAAAACCTCCATCATGCCAATTATTTGGAAGGCATGTGAAAAGCTTTTCCTACATCTAAACACAAATGTAAGTGCCTGGGTTTGGCTAGATTCTACCTTTAGCATCAAACAGTCAAAAAGGGCTCATTCTGAAAAGAATTATATGCCCCCTTTTCAGCATGTTAGAGGACATGTGATGTTTTGGGGCATTTCAACTCATTTATGATTAAATTGTATCACGTGGATGCACATAAATAAATAACACAACACAATTGCAGTGTATGAATTTGCCTTTTAGCTGTGTTTGTGTATCACATTTTTTCATGTACATTTTTTAGACATGTAAATTCAATTTATGATGTTTTTTAATTGTATCATATCATCCATGAATTACCAGGAGCTTTCAATAATAATCTTGTTGCCTCTGACAAAAAGTTCACTCCCTGCAGATATGTTTGGAAATGGATGTGGCATAAAGTATAGAATGCAGAGGTGCCAATAATTGTGACTGTTTTATTTTCCTAGTTTTCCTTACATTAAAATGTATTTTAATTATAGCTTAGGTTCTCTCATTTTCCATGTGAGAGTGAAGTAATAAATCATATTTTTTCATGCCATTTCACAAGGTGCCAATTCTTGTGAGGCTGACTATTTGTAGTGGGTAGCAAGTTCTGCCATTTTATCATTCATATCAGTGAGCATAAAATGTTAATGGCTTGTACTATTAATGTTTATTAGCCTACATAATTTAAGGTAATTCATAACTCATATAAATAAAATAATGCACCTTAATGCACCCAAGATTCTGGAGGCATGATGAATGTTTTTCATGGACACCAAATCTGCTCATGTACATGTATCTCCAGACCACTGCTTTATTTCTATAGTGCAATTACATAGGTCCATATTTCCCTGTGGCAGTAATGATGGCGGCATGTTGAAATGTGGATAAGGAGGATCTCTAGTGATTATCTGATATTGCTTATCACCTGTAACTGAAAATGTAATTATACTTTCATATGAATTATTTATTTTTGTAGTTCACTGAAACAAGTGGACAGGTTTAAAAACTCACCATTCTTTTGGCTGTAAATTTTCATTTGAATTTGATGAAATTCATTGGTTATTGTTATATAAGCCAACCTTTTAACATTGACAAACACAGATAAAAACAAAAAACGTATTTTTGCAGACATTTACAGAAAGTATTGTTTGTAGAATGTAAATTGAAATGTACTTACTGTAGAACTACAGAATTAATTAGTCAAGTTAGTAAAGTTCTGGAATGTAAATGTAAAGTGAAGGTATTGCAAAATGATTACAATAACACAGTGCATCTCTGGCCCAACAGAAGGCTCAGATGACTTACACTGAACTGACTGGAGTGTTGGATGAAACTAATGGTGTATATAGGCCTCTGGGCGAGTCAACGAAGAGAGTTCATAGGGATACATTCTTTAACTCACAGAACGAGTCAGCGTTTTGGGTAAGAGGGTGTGTGATATTTTCAGATGTGTCAAGGCTTATGATTTTTTTTAGAAAATTCTTTCAGACAAGCGCTCTCCAGAGAACTCATAAAGTGCAAACTGGAAGAAAAACTGGTCGACGTAAGCTGCAAAACAACCAACCGTGTATAAATACCAAGCTGATCGGCGCAGAGATAGAGGAACCAAGAGAGTAACGTGAGATTGGAGCTGTGTGATTATTCCCACAAGTGTAGGCCAGCCAAGCACATACACCTCGTTCCCCTGACCACCCAGTCACTGACCCCAACCTCATGCCCCTCACACTGCCCAGGGGCAAAAGAGCCGGGAAAAGCTACACCGTTCACTTCCTCTTTCCTCTCTCACCCTCTCTCTGTCCTTTCCCTCCGGTGCTCCTGCTCTTGTCCTAACAGCTCATAAAGGTTCTGGACTTTGACCCACTGAGATGGCCAAGCCTTCTTCCTGTCCTCTCGTGGGTGTCACACAGCTCTGCACATACAGAGAGCCCTCAGATTTGAACCCAGACGTCCTTTTGTGTGGCAGTGTGTTTTTTAAGCAAAGGTAAATATAAAGGTTAGTGTAAAACATTGCATTTAATTAAATCTTGTTTAATGTAAATGATCTTACTTAAATGATCTTACTGAGTCATAATAATTACGTTTTTGACAAACACTGTACAAAGTTAAGGACCAGTTATGTGTCTACCTATGAATACCTTTAAGTTATTCATTTTTTAGTGAAAAAGCAGAAACAATTCGCATACACATGCACACCTAAGTAGTCCTTCGAATGTCTTTCTCATGTGCATTTAATATGGCTGAAATAGAAATTACTGATGAGGTTAGATATAAGATTAGTAATATATAAGGAAGAGAAAGTCAAAGTAAACTCAAAACAAAAATAGAAGTGTATAAAACAGGATCGTAAATAATAATTTAAAGATCTGGAGAAAATGGGACTCCTCACAACCATGCAAGACCTGGTAGACCACCAAAACTATATAAACTCCTGTAAACTCTATATACAGCTTTCAACTTTAATAAATCTGCAAGTGTTTCAGTGCATTTTTCCACTATGAGAAGACAAATGAACACCACTGCCCGCTGCTGCTCGAAAATGAATGACTGCTGGTTGCTTTGATGCTCACACCGCTCCTGGTTAGGGATGGGTAACGAGACCCAGTACTTAATCGGCCCCGGTGCCTAATTGTAAAAGACCGGGGTACCGATAAGCTCTGACGCTATTGTTAAATAAACATTACCTAGCATATTTTACAGCCTTTTGTAACTTTTTATAATATTCGTTATTTGCCTGCACTGCCATTATTTGCAATCTCACGCACGAAATATAGTCTGTCCGCAGAACATAGAGCTCGCGCTTATGGAGGGATGATGGCGGAGAGAGCCAAACGACCCAAAGAATGGTTACTGACTTTCAGCCCTGCCCAGTAATACGTTTTCAAAGGTGTATACACACTGCTACACAAACGTGGGATGGATAGTCCTTCTATCCACTAAACAGAAAGGAGAATACAGACCATACTTTTCTCTGGAGTTTCACACATTCCCTCCAACTCTCGGAAACAGCTTCACAGTAGAAACTGGGCACCGACTCTCTGGCTCAGCCAGGTTTTAACCACCCATCCAATCACACGACACGGACACTAACGAACATTCACTAGACACAGGTCAGGTGGACACAATCATTAGATGCCTCGCCTAACCGTGTGATAACGCCGTTAGCCGATCAACTCCGCCAAGCTTTGGAGAGGCGACCCGTCAGCACGGGGCTCTCGCGTTTGTGGTACAGTCAACAAATGGGCTTCGTTTTCGTTTTTTCGCTTAAGGTGATTTTCAAAGCGAAGTGTGTGACTGTGTGTGAGAGAGAGAGAGCGTGTGTGTTTTACAATCATTGGTTTTGTTTGTGTAATAGATTTGCTCAAACTCCCTGAAATTCACTCAGAAATTTTGATTGATCCTAAGACAAATTACCTAGGAACAATTAATGCAGTTTATGAGAGTAAGTGAGTACAAACACTCTGAATGCTGTTTTATTTCAGGAGAACTTTCAGACGGGTGTCATTTCAGATTACAGACTAGCATTTGGTGTTTTTAAGAGCTACATGCAGTAAAGTTCTAAAAGCACATTAACCTTTTCTTCTGTAGGCTACTAGCGTAGTTTGTATAACTAGCCATTTTTGTTACATTTTGCAAATATGAATAATCAAGTTTTTACAGAATAGACTGACATTGTAAGCACTAGTAAATGTATTAGATAGAGGTCAGATCTATCTTAGAGGTAACATCTACAACATCTACAATAGATTGTTAGTATTAGATTTGGAGTTTACAACTACTTATTATTTCGGTTTTTAACATCTGCCATTATGTCTATATGTTTGTTCCAAAAACTTACATTTTACAATATTGTTACAATCTTGTCTCATGACGTAATGGTGATTGTAAATCATTACTGTAAGGGTGTTGTTGTAAGTAAGGAGCTTAAAACTCCAAGCTACAGCTCTCAGTAGATCTGCGCCGTTCATATCCTGCTGTAGCTGCCTGCTTTAGTCATTAGCACCTGTGTGACATGTCCAAAGCAGGAGAACATCTATTACTACACAGAGAAAGTGATGCATAACTTCTTTTCAGTGGACTTCCTGTGAATATACAACATGTAATATCTCTTCTCTATTTGTCTTTCTGTCTGTCCATCGCCATATGTAGCTACTCTCTGTGCTCTCTCTATCTGATGGCTGTCATATTATAACTTTTCTTTGTTTTCTCTTTTCAATCTCTCTCTCTCTCTCTCTCTCTCTCTCTCTCTCTCTCTCTCTCTCTCTCTCTCTCTCCCTCTCTCTCTCTCTTTTTCTCTCTCTCTCT
>JBBPDB010034079.1:0-11708 GCA_037974465.1 Brachypetersius altus | reverse complement strand
ACACACACACACACACACACACACACACACACACACACACACACACACACACACACACACACACACACACACTTACGGTCAGGGCCTGTAGGGCCTGGGTAATTGATTTATCAATGTGAAAACAACTTACATGTTAGGGTCATTGATAAAGCGAGTTGGATCAGCTTGTTTGTGATTAGTGTGTTATTCTGAGTGACGTCATGCCGATTCGCAGCCCCCGTGCTCTTATTTTGAAGGGGGTTTTCTCCTCGAGCCCAGAGTCTTGAGCAGCTCATTTTGCTCGATCCCCCTGAAAACCTAAAAATAATCAAAATAATAATCTGTCTGTTTATATCGGTATTTCGTGTTTTGTCTTTGAACTTTCGGTGAGTATTTTTCTCCAAGATTTTTTGTTTTTGTTTTTCTACATTTTTTCAGACTTTATCTGCTCTCGTTTGATTTTTTTTCCTCTTTTTTGGTTTTTGTGGGTATTTTTCCTGCAGGAATGTCTTTGTTTCAGTTTTAGTCGGTTTATAAAACATTTTTTAAGATCCTGGAGATTTTGTTTGGTGGACATGGACCGAGGTGGTTTGGTTCGGAAGGTTTTTTGGAGGATTTTGGCCCGTTTTGTGCGATTTTGAGGTCGCGGGTGCCGCTAGCTCCGGTTAGCCGTTAGCTGGGTGTTTTTGTTGGCGTTTGTGGCTTTTTTGGAGGTTTTGAGCAGTAGAGCGGTGTTTGTTGTCCAGAAGTGGCTTTATTTTTATCTGGATAACAGAGACTGAAGCATGGTTGTCTTCGTTTTTTAATAGGAACCATGGGGTAATCGGAAAGTGGAGGTCTCGGGCCCGAGGCCGCGCTTTTCTCTGCTAATCGGCTAATCACCACACAAACCCAGTTTTTCATTCAGTTATTCAGGATTTTTGTTTTGTTTTTGGCTTTTCTTTTTGCTTTAAAGGTTTTTGGCTCTTTGTTCGTTTTTGGGACTCTATTTTGATCCTTAAAGAGTTGCTTTTGGATTCGGCACCTGGGCGCAGATGAATTAAACTGGTTTTAATGCGAACTTTGTCCACTGCTTGTGATTTCTAATGTTTTCCTGCTGATACCATGTCGAAGGGGTATTATCTCTGCTTTATTGTGGTTTCATAACTGGTTTTGAACAGTGTGATTTTTAATTCATGTTTTAACAGCCCCCACCCCTACACTTTACCCTCGTAGATGTAATGAATGAAGTGGATTCAGGTTTTTATACAAAATCACATGATTAACCAGTGATTTAACCCTCATACCTGTGACACCCGAAGTATAATATTAGTGAAATACACACTTTGTTTGTTTTGGACACAGGAAAATGCACTTAAATTGGATTATGGCTGTTTTCAGCACTGGCTCCAGGGCCTGATGACACCGTGGGGGGTATACACTAACCCCTCGATTTTACGCGGATCAGCAATCGCTTCAGTCTAACGCGGCACAGTTCAATATGAAATATAACTGTATACATATAGAAAGTGCGGCTTGAAATGCTAAAATGCCGCTGTACTTGGAGGCAAGAGGTTTGAAAGTAGCCAGTTCGAGAGCGTTATGTAGTGTGCAGGCACAAGCCTGCTGCAGCCTAACTGCGCTATGTCTTGCCTTTGTATTTTATTGGGGGCATATTATAAAAACAGGCATGTTTTACCAAAACACGTTTTCTCTATACACGGGTGCTCTTGAAACGTAAACGTTGAGAAAAGTATATGTTCACAAAACAAAACTTAATACATTACTCTTAATGTAAAGGGTAAACCCATATCCGTACTGTACAGTTTACACTGAACTCCCTGCAGTGCTAGAATGTAAAATACAGTATACCCGTTTGGTGTAAGCAGGTAAATACAATAAGTAATTTAGTTTACAGTAATAAAAATACAGGGCTTTAAGAAGAACATAAGGAAAAACACGAGAATACTCCATGGCGGAAATTCCGGACTGCAGCTTTGTCAAAGGGCAGCAGCCGATCAGCAGCAAGGGGAAATAAATGGCATTCTCGGATTGACTACTTTCAAACCTCGCGCCTTGGAGTGCAGCAGTATTTCACCATCCCAAGACGGTTTTCTCTTCACTTTAGCAAAAAAAAAAATCTTATTTTATGGAAATGTGGCTGGATGTACATCAGTGTTACAAAAATTAAATAATATTTTTCTTAATTTAGCAATAATATGAATGAAAAATATCCTGTTGCCACAAAAATAAAACTGATGTCCTGGCCTCGTCCGTCACACCCCCTCATCCTCCTGCTGGGCTGTTTGGGCACGGTGCTTGGCAACCCAGCATGAGGAGGAGGGGGTTTTCGCGTTAGTACGAGGGTTTCAGCGAACAATTATTAGCTGGGTTCTCAGAAAAATCTGCAATGGACTGAAACTGCGATTGTTGATCTGTGTTGCACTAAGGGGTTTACTGTGTATGCGTGTACATATATAAATAAACGCCATATATCCCCTACAGGTGTATTTTAAGTTGTGTAAGATTATATAATGTGTAAAACAATGTTAAGGATGTAACAATTCATCATATATATGGTGCTCTGAGTATAATTTCTTCAAGGCCATTTCAGCCAATAAAATGATTCACTGTTGTTAAAAATGCAATATTTGAAACTGTCCGCATTGTCACACCCCTATAAACGTCTCATATTGGACGGGTCGACATAACCTTCATTGCTGGTGTCCACAAGTGTCTCTGGCTTAGTCCAGCATGCACAGACTAACCTTGTGTAGTTGTAATGGGGTGTCTCTTTGTCGCCTCAGTGTAAGTCTCGGGGGGCCGTGCTGCTGGGAATTGTAGTTTTGGCTGAAATCACCCGAGAGCCCCCCTCTCCCCCCCCAGCCTGCATACACTGGCCCCCATCTCTCAGTGACAAACCGCAGACAGACAGACGACCGCAAGACACGCAGACGCTATGGAGTGAGTGATGGTTATTAACACCCACTTATCCCCCCCGAACCACCATGCACAAGCCCCTCCCACCCGTATACACCTGTATTAAAATCAATACATAAACAACCATCTTTTCACTGATGTGGGTTCAGATTGTATCGGGATGTAATAAATTCTATCTTTATGAATTATAGACATACAAAAATGTAGTGAACTTAGACCAAGGATTTAGGTTTGCTCTGAAGCTCAAGATGTATAGGAGGTGTGTATGCATACATGTGTGTGTATATGTAAATATAACGTTACACACTGTGTGTATGGGTGTATTTTTGTGAATGTAAATATACACGTGTCCACCCATATATACATGCATGTGATTATATATAACATACATATATGCATTAAAATGAGATATAGACCGACCTGCTTGGCTAAGCTCAGGCGCCTTAGTTATTTTAAGATTGAGTTAAAGGGCAGAAATAATATTAATGTGCTCAAAAAATCATTGATGGGCTTTTTTTAATGAAGGTGGCCGGACACAGTTCACCAGATTTTTTTTAAAACTCTGTTTAAAGAGAACTTCTTTAAAATTATGTATATTTTTGATCAGTTTCATGCAGTTTTTCATTCTGTAGCCCTGCACTCCTTCAGACTAGTACCAGGTGCAAGCCGAGGCATTCAGTGATGTCAGCGCATCACTGATATTAAGCAAAAAAATAGTTTTCATTTATTGGTTTAGTTTTTTGATGGAAGAAATTTCACTTCTTAAAAATATACTTGTTAAGATTTTCCCAGGCTTCGTTTTTATTCCCCACCCTCCTCTTACCCACTACAAACTGTTGACAACATGTTTTGCAGCTGCATTGGTTCCACCTGTGGCACTTCCTGCAGAAATCTTGGGAAAATCTTGGGTTGGTTTCCTGATCCTGGTCCTGGAGCCGGCCGGCCGCCCGGGCTGTGTTTTACTTTGTGACCTCTCTAAATTCTAAACGCGTTTATAACGAGCCGCTCAGGTGAATCAAGTAGCCTGATCTCGTCAGAAGCTGTTTTTAGTGCCTTTAGATACAAAAACAGTAGCATGGATCATAACTATGAAAGAGCCTGTATGAGTTTCAGGCTTGTGCATCGTAACAGACGAGCTGATTGGATGTTGGTCTGTCATGACACAGCTTTGGGGGGGAAAAATAAGAGACCACTGCAAAAAGTTACATTTCATTTATAGATGCAAGTATTGAACTGAACAGTTTTGCCTTAGTTTTTAAGAACTGCTGACAATATTTCTGCTAATTTCTAAATAAAATGATTTTTCTTTAAAGGAAGGGACCTCAGAATAAGAGAAATCATGTTTGCAGAGCTTGAATAATTCAAAGGAAACAAAATTCCTGTTCACTCTTAAACAGTAGTGTTTTACCATCTAACTGGTCTCAGTGTGAGAGGAGAGAGTCGATTACAGCAGTGTTTTATACTTTTCCTCATTAAATAAGATGTGATTCAGCTGATCACTAATCAGTCCCTCATAAAGCAGAATGAGGTGTTTGTGGAGGAGTTTAACAGACACTGGCATTGAATGGTTGCTGTGCTCTTAGAGATGCTGATTTTATAAGCAACAAATTGCAGTGCTTTTATTTTTCCTCCCAGATCTCTATAATCATTATGTTTAAAATAAATCTTATTTAAATATAATATTCAAACATAAGTTGTTTATTTTTTTAATTTTTTTTAGCATCACTGTACATTTTCATTTCAACCCACGCTTAGTGGCGGAGCTCCAGGACCAGGATGGGGAATGTTGAGCTTGGCTATGAGGCCATTCAGAAATACACGTGTGCGTCTGTGTGTGTGTGTTTTCTCTGTGTGGTTCCAGCCGTTCCCCCAACAGCAGCCTCCTGATGGCAAGCAACGTGACCAATAAGACAGACCCCCGCTCCCTGAACTCAAGGGTCTTCATTGGTAACCTGAACACCATGCTGGTGACCAAGGCAGATGTGGAGGCCATCTTCAGCAAGTATGGGAAGATCGTGGGCTGCTCGGTGCACAAGGGGTACGCCTTCGTCCAGTACGCCAACGAGAGGAACGCCAGGTCCGCCGTGACCGGGGAGGACGGGCGCATGATCGTGGGACAGGTCCTCGGTAAGGACCCTAATATACCACCACTGTTTTTATCAAACTCCTCAGGGTGCACTGATCTGAACCAATTTAGCCCTGAGACCTGACCCCAGATCAGTCTTTTGTCACAATACATTCATTAAAAAAAACGTGGGCCTCCCAGTTCAAATGACCATGATTTTTCTCAATAAAAGGAGAACATCCTCCACACCAAAGAACACACCACACAAGTTTAATACGCAGTTACTGTTCATTTACATTCGACACACTACAAAATGTCATAGTAAAGTGCATACAACTGTACGTTATTCATATGGTCACTTCTGGAGGACCAGACAACTGCAGTTCTGAGTGATGGGGAGAGGGAGGACCACCCTGTCAACACTCTGAGAGAAAACAATTTTTAATATTATAATGATACTTCTTTTCAATGATGCTTTAAGAAAATATTTTTAACCCATACCTCATGAGTATTATCGGAAGGTTTAACACAGTATTCGTGAAATGTATTCTGCTTTTGGTTTATCGTCTCTGCTTTTTCTCCAACAGACATCAACTTGGCAGGTGAACCCAAACCTCACAGGTCAAAGACCACGAAACGTCCAGCGGGGGACATGTACAGGTGTGGTATCTTCCCATTTTCCTTTGTCACAAATGTGGCCCTCTTTAGGAGATTGTCGGTTCTCATTTATTGTTTGCTCTTCGTCGCAGCACTTCCACCTTCGAGCTCGACTACGATTTCCAAAGAGATTACTACGACAGGTAAGGTGTTCATGCCCAGGTCACTCCGGATGACCTGGAGAATCTCGTCTTCAGAAGCGTCTTATAGCTTCTTTAAGTCTTTTCATTTATGTTTTAGTGTTAAATGGTTGTGTGTGTGAGTGTATATATACACATGTATGTCTATACTAGGGTATTGGCGACTCCAGATTTTATCTGTTGACGAAGTCGAGTCGACTAGTCATTTGATAACGTCATCACACGCGCAGCAGAGGAACACGGGTGTCCAACATTGAGCAACAAGTTCCCTGTGACATTAATGTCAACATGACAATTAAACACAAAGTCTGATACCTTGAATTTTCTGCATCCTCTGGGCTCAGTGTCCTCCGGACTGGACGACTGCAGTGCTAGCGTTAGCCATCTTAGCTAGCAGATGCTGTCTCGAATGGCCGTGCAGGTTGTATTTGCAGGTTGTGCAGGTCACAGTGCTGTTTGTGTGTCTGGAGGGAAATATTTACACACATGATGCGTCGGTCTTCTCTGCTGCCATGTCTCCTCATCTTGTTGTTTTGTGTTTAGATTCCTCTCGCGCCAACGTTGCCACCCTTTTTATGAAGGGACTCTAATAACGGGTTAAACCAAGGAATGCATGTCGGCCAATTAGAGGCAGAGATTGCATTTTGCACAGAGAGAGGAAAAAACACGACTAGTCGAGTGTTGTGTTAATGCCCTAGTCTATGCAGAGGTATAGGTGTGCATGTACGTGTATATTTGGCACCACGTGAAGTCGAAGCCATAATTATTTTTCTCTTCCCTCAACTCTGACAACAAATGACATGAAAAACCTGTGGGGAAACATATGGAGATATTTTTGCATTTAGGACAACACCTTTATGCAAACGGCGCCTCACATCACGTGTGGCTGTAAGAGGCAACACATCTAACCTGATTGAAGCTTTGGAGGCATGTGCAGCCTGATTTGTGCAGGGAATTCCAGGAACAGATGCTGTGTATGATGATCACACAAATATGCTCATTTTGTGTGGACTAGGCTATTATGTTTTGGATTGAATCTGTTCATTTAGAAAAAGAATAATGAAATTTTGATGGTTGTTTGGTTATTTATTTTTTGCATTAGTACCAATGGTACAGTTGTCTGCCAGGCAATGTAACGTATTGAGGGCAACATTTTGGTACCAAATCAGTCTTTGTGTGTGCCCTATGGCATGTCCACATAAGCATCATCTCAGGTTTTCTATTGTTTTTGAATAAATCCTCCCTCTAGGATGTATGCGTACCCATCCCGTGTGCCACCGCCTCCTCCCCCACTCACGCGGGCCGTTATCCCATCCAAACGTGCGCGGGTCAGCATGAGCGGAGGAAGCCGCCGAACCAAGTCCAGCATCTCCTCTTCATCCAAAAGCAGCCAGCGTTCCTCTTCACGCGCCAGTGAGTCAAACTCTTCTCTGTTTTTACTCCACTTGGCTGTGGTTGTTGCTTCGCAACCCTGGAGGGGGGAGTAAATCATACACCGCCACAGAATTATATATATATATATATATATATATATATAAAAAAATTTTTTTGTTGATAGTTTTTCTGTGTGATGCCTTTTAAATCAGTTTTCTTTGGGGAATATTTTGCCTCATGACGCCCTACATGTATACCTCCACCAAAAATAGTTTTAGGACCAAAAGCTTCACAAAACAGGTGGTGCACCGTAACCGTTTCACAGAACAACTATTTGTGATGGAGTGTTTAGAGGCAGACGTCCGGTTCTTTGCACTCATGGTTTCTTCTCTGCTCTAGTTAAAGTAGACGACCTCCAGACCATCAAGAGGGAGTTGGCTCAGATCAAGCACAAAGTGGACTATCTTCTGGAAAGCCTTGACCGTATGGAGAAAGATCACAGCAAGAAGTCGGGTAACACACACTTTGGAGTTTTGGTTTTTAAGCCACTTTCTGTACACACACACACACACACACACTTCCCAGTGAGGAAACCCTAAGTGAACCCTAAATATGTGACTGAAAAGAACCACCAGTGATCATTCTCAAAGATCATGGGTAATCACAACTCTGGTGTTGGAGCTACCCAACATTTAATTTTCATTTGAATTTTTTAGCAATCCACTTTGTGATAGTGAATGAAGGGTCTGAGGCTTTGTCCCATCGCGAGCCGTTACCGGGCTGTTTTTGAAAATAATATAATAATATTGTGTGTCAGCATTGGTCAGTTTCATCATGTGATACATTTGATCATATTTGTGCACCTGATTCCATGTACACCTGACAGGATAGACTGAACATCCCTCTTGCTCCTTATCATCCTTATACCTGTTTTGAAATAACTAAATACAAAAAATGAATTCAGATGTTGCTGTATCTAAAGAACCCCACTCCCCCGCTCTTCTCTTCCCAACTGAGATCTGTGAGATCTTGTCTTTCTGTGAACAGGGGAAACAGATGCTTTAAGGCAAAACATCTGTTTCCCTTAACTCTCACAGACAGATGTACAAAGACACTGGATTTAAATCACAGATCTCAGTTGGGAAGAGAAGAGAAGCCAATCAGTTACTCAGCCTCTTCTTGTGGAACTAATCTGGCTCTGAGCGCTGTAATAATCAGCGGCTGAGTGCTAGAGCAGAATTCCTTGTAGGTCCATTTATTCTTCCTTTGCCTTTGCCTCTCTGTCTCTCTCGCTCTCACTCAGAAGCAAAGGTGGTGAAGGCAGAAGCCGGAGAAACTTCCTCCCAGCTGCACTCCAGCACTAAGAAGGAGAGAGAAAGGGAGGAGCAGGAGATAAACGACTCAGATGAGGAGGGAGACCTTCTGGAAGAAGAAGAGGTGAGCATCGCGCGTCTGGTGTAACTTCCAAACCTAAGTGAATTGAGAGTTGGACTGATGTCAAACCAGTTGATAACATGAAATTTAAATAATAGACAGTCATGAAACTTTCATAAGGGGAAACTAATGCTTATGTGAATGCTGGATGGTGTGAGGTAGAACACACTTGCCAGCTCAGCACAGCAGACTCTGAGATTTGAAGGAGAGGGAGAACCACCCTAATCAGCCAAAGTGAGCGAGTATTTGGCATAACTGTCGTCTCTGGGTGGCTGGAGTGGTCCCTCTCCCCCGGCTCTCAGATAACTGTCCCCTTACTCTCTCTTTTTGCCCCTTAAAGTATAACTGTCCTCACAGTGGGGGTGATTAGGTTGGTCCAGCCTCTCCTCACCCCTTGGTGCTGCAGCTTTAAGGGCTGGATCACATGAGCATCAGTGTAAGACTATCGCTGTAATGCTGCTGTCCAGTGCGTGGCTGTAATTCCTCCATTCTCCTCCCAGGTGAAGAGTCTTGGTGGAGAGAATGCGGAAGAGGAAGGGGAGGAGGAGGAGGAAGAGGAGGGGGAGCATGAGGAAGGAGAGGACGATGGGGACAGCGTCAACGGAGATGACCCATAGACTGTCTTTATGAACACACACACACACAACTCATGAAATGAAGTCAAACAACCCCCTTTAAGACAGATTTCCAGATTATTTTTTTAATTTACATTCATTCTTTACTTAAGGAATGTAAACACAAGAAGGTCGCTGTTAGGTAACCGCTACTCATCCGCTCAGGCCGTTCTCCTCCTTCCTCCTTCAGGGTAGACTGTAGTTTTTAAGACTTCCATCATTCAGACACATTTTAGAGACTGCTTCATGGATGTGATGTTTTTAGGGTTTTTTTTTTTTTGTTTGTTTCTTTGTTGTTTTTCTTGTTTGTCACCAGAGAGCAGCTCTGTACGTGTTTGTATGTGTGTGTGCGTGTGTGTGTGTGCGTGTGTGTGTGAGGGTTTCGAGTGAATACACTTCTCTGAAAAAGAATACTGTGTTTTCTGACTTTGGAAACTGCATTATTTTAACAGTAGTACACCCGACTCTTATTGTGGGAGGGGTCTAACAGTGGTGGGAAGGCTGTGGTGCGTGGGCAGGGGCTGGTTGGCCTGAGACACCACTTTTTGTCCTTTCATCCTGGAAACAAAATGTATGTTAATATTTACATGTTTTTTTTTTTTATCACTCTGGTTCAGATAAATGCTACATTTAAATTTCAATAAAATGGTAAAAATGTTCTGTTTTTTTGAGTGTTTGATCTTGATCACGTTCTGCAAGCTTTTATCAGTTCAGTCTGGGCTTTGTTTGCCACTCGCTGCTCAAAGCAGTCTTTAATTATTCTGCCCTGAGTTTCCTCTCACTCTCCCTTTTCTCCCTCTTGTTTGGGTGTTTTGGTTTCTTGCTCCCTTGTTTGTGTTCCACTCCCTGTTTGAAGCATTCTTTAGTCACTGCTCTGAGTTTTCATTTTTCCCAACAAAAGGCTGTTCAATCTTTCTGCATCTGGTTTACTTCAGGGTTTCTCTGTCTCCAGATCACAATGTTCTTCGTTCACTCCACTCTCTCTTGTTTCCCACTTCTGGTAAAAAAAAAAAAAAAACCCTTTAATCCTTCATTCCATGTTTTCTGTTTGCCCCACTTCCACCATAAAGCTTTCAATCCAAATTTTGTATTTCTTACTCCCAGCTTAAAGCATTTTCTGAGCAGTTACGGCATTTGACAGATGCTCTTATCCAGAGCGACGTGCGTCAGTGCTTTAAGTAGTCCGCATCTGTTAAGCTGGTCTCAAACACACCGGGTTTCCACTCTTTAAATACTCTGGTCTGGGTTTTCTGTTTCTTTGTGGTTGGGAATCACTCATGATGCCTTGGTGTCATTTGAATAATGGCATCATGGGTAGAACACTTCTCGACCAATCACATCGTCCTGTCCGAGGTCACTGCTGTGTAATAGAAAACAATGCTAATATTTCAAAGAGCAATAAGACACCAGTCCAGTGGTTTCATTTACTCGTTTGTCAGCCTGCCACAACTATTGTGGTGAGAGGCACACCATACAGGAAAGAGGGGAATGCATTAATGAACTGTCCACGTTCTGTTTGCAAACCCCTGGATGAGCCACAAGGGGGCGGGATCAGAAAGGTGAGGGTGAGCTCCTATGTCTTTTGCCTGATCAAATGACATACATCCTGTTATAAAACCATTTTCATTGTCACAGTTTTTCAAATGGCAACGTAACCTAATATAATCCCCTTGGGCAGACGTGAACTCTAAAACCCAGTTCTGCCTTTCATTCGTATCTGGAGTCAGATAACATTGAACAAACTATAGAATACCTTAAATTTCCATCAGTTTGATAAATATCTTTGGCTTGTGAACATTTTAAACAGGAGTTGTAAGTAATGCATAGTGGTCTATTATCATTAAAGGTGGCATTTTATGCAAAACTTCATTAATAACAGGACTGTGGGCTACAAAACAGGAAGTTTTCTGCACAAAATCACTCTCACGTAAAGAGGTCTTACCAGCTTTATTCTCCACAGTTTCAGACCCTTTCAAAATGAAGCATTTGGACGGAGGGCCCAGTGTGATGTAATACTGGGCCAGTTTGCATAGAGCCGCCCCCTCTTTGTCGAGACCCCACCCACTAGATTAGTTGAAGATCCGCCATTTTGTCTGCTGGTTTTACGAGCACGGAGAAGCCGAGCGCTGTGGCTACTGGCAGAGGCAAGTCACTCATGAAGTCTTGTGTTGTTGGCTGCAAAGAACAGCACAAATCCCTACAGTTTCTACCAGACAGAGAAAACCAAAGAACTGCGTGGCTTTCATTTCATTTTCGATGGTCCATGTGCCAGTAACAATCTGTTTTGTTCCACCTTAAAAAGTTCCACCTAAAGTATTTAAGGTAAAGGAAAATTCGAATAATGAGCTGTAAATAAGGAGCTAACTTCAGCATCATGAAGTCAGCAGATGAGGGATATATAAGTATTTTTAAATAATGACTTTTGTGTTTATATCGCAGTTAAGAATGAACTAGTCTCGCGTAGCCAGACCTTCAGACTGATGGCTGAAGGTCTGGAATTCATAGCAGCTTTCTTTGGCCAAGGCC